>OX411547.1:23808065-24058065 GCA_948146395.1 Fragum whitleyi | reverse complement strand
AAAAATGGGAATCGCGGACGACGACGTATAGGCGGTTCTATTTCTATATGGCTAGCTTTAAGTTAAGATGTATTTAATTACTAACTAAATCATATTTTCTATAACTCTTTTTGGGCAATAGTAACTGACGTGATTACATGTTTTTGTGTAAGGTGTGTTCGCTTGTGCTTCATTAATGTCACAACTAGAGAGATTTTTTTGATAAAATACCATGTATAGTTCGTTGAGCCCCTAGAACTTGACAAAATATCCTGTGGCATAATATCCTTGGGTTACTTAACCCAATTTTAAGTATGATCCTGCTGAATTTAGAATTGTTTCTAACAAATTGTACACTTAATTGATACCTTTACAAGTCTGGCACAAAGACATGGTATACTGTGACTTGTCTTAAGTTATAATATATATATATATATATATATATATATATATATATATATATATATATATATATATATATATATATATATATATATATATATATATATATATATATATATATATATATATATATATATATATATATATATATATATATATATATATATATATATATAGCAAACAATCGACTATGACATATATGCACTGACAAACGTAAGAAAGTTATAATGAACCTTCGGATAATTTTTCAGTATTATTCAAAAATATATAATTAATTAGATATTTTTCCGGTTTTATTTCATGTTCTTTTTTACACATGGTCATCAAATTACATGTATCGACTAACCAGGAAAGAGTCATTCACGTGGCCAGTTGATCACGTGTTGTCGAAAATGCCAAGGTGAATTTTCAGTCTCGTGTCGATTCCTGACATTTTACGCGGTCAATTTAATAAATGACCAGAAAAAATGAAAACACGTTTTTGTCATATCTTAAGAAATAAGTGGACGAATCGCACTCTTTTCTCAAAATTAAAGTATTATTTTCCGAAATGCCATTAGTTGTTTTCGATTTCTAGGAGCTTTTACCTCCGATGATTGCTGTGTACGACGCACAATAACAAAGTAGAAACAGACATTCATCTCATTCATCTCAATTTAAGCCATTCAAAATAGCTCACTCTGCGCACCACTCATTCATTCATTCATTCCAGACACTCACTCAAATCAGTCAAAACGCTCCAAAATCACTAAAACATCAACAGCTAGATCTACATTTAAAATGAAAATAGCTAGAAATCGAGATTTCCCTGTCATAATTGAAATTACAATCGCCTTTATAATAGAGCATCAATGCATGATTTATTAAAGGGAGGTAATAGTTACATCCCTTTAATTCCACTAAAAACTCGCCCGAAACACTCATTAAATTCCATTCCTAAATCATTCATCTTGTCAATTTCACGTTGTTCTCCACTGTATAACCGATATAAATGAAACTGGCAGACGGAATAGACTTAGTTCAACCTGCACAGACGTGTAGTCTGATCTTAAGTTAGTGGACCCGTAATAGTTCAGCAACATTTCGGAACTCATAATCTTTCACAATGTTAACCGAGGTTTCCCTAATGAAAATCATTAGGAAACCTTGGTTTTACACGGTTAAAGTTCATTACTTCTGAGACGTTGCAAAACTATTACGGGTCCACTACCTTAAAATACACCGTCTGCTGTCTAGTAAGTAAAATGTGCTGTTTGAAAAATTGAAACAAACTGGCCGGTACGTCCTAAATATTGACGTTTGAGTTGATAAAAAATTTGGATTAGGCAATATTTAAGGATTGAACTGCTAGAAATAGCATCCACCGATATTGCGCTACCCGTGTGAGAGATAACGGGAAGTCACGGCATAAGCGCAAACGAATCTGAACAGCCAGCTCATTTTTCTCATCAAATTTCTAATTAAAAAAAATCTACCCACGCATCTATATTTTGTTTGCGGTCAGTTTGTTATCAGACATAGGGCTAATAATTAACCCAGTTTCTTTGTAGTTATCATAGGCGATTCATGAAAGCGTTTCATTCATAATTTAAAATATACATATTTAATCATTATTATCCCCATTATTAATATCATTATTAGTTTTACTATTATTTGATTATTTTTCTGCATTCTGTAACTTTAAATTACTGATCTGCCAGAACGATGAAAACGCAAAATTTGTTCTACTGTTTCTCGAATGTCTTACTTTGTCTTTCGGAAAATGTATGTAAGATATAAAAAAATAAAAAAACTTTTTCCTGCTTGTACAGTTAATAACATTATCAGATGGACAAGGTAAGTGATTTAAGAATGATTTCGGAATGAAATAAAAGGAAGGTTTTTCCAATATAGCTTATTTGGTTCAGTTTGTATTTCTTGTTTTCCCTCATTAAAACACAAATTCTTTATGGCATTCATTTTAATGTAAAAGAAAGAGCCTACGGGTTTGTGCCCCTAGAAAAACAGCATAACTACGATTGTTAGACGGAATGGTCGAATGGATAAATTGTCTGACTAGTAACAAACCAATTAACTCAACTAACATTATAAAAACGCGAGTTGCGCCTGTCTGCAAAGCGGTATCGAGCGTAGTAATCTATACCTGGGAAATTAGTTATTTTGGGCGAACTCAACGCTATATAGAGAGTATACCATTCGACGTTTTTCCTTTGAAGCGAGTTCGGAATGTGGCTTACGATCCCTGTAGGTAAATGGAACCCTTGGTTTCCCTCGCTTAAAAAAAACTTGCTAAAAAGATTAAATCAAAGTGCTGTCAGCACTGTAAATCGGACATCATTGAGAGGCTGGGATAGTGCAAAAGTTCGCCAATCAAAAGGGCTCAAATTTGGACAATAAAAGTTGGTAAAATATTTGCCCAATTTGTGAGTTTTTTGTCTTAACACTTCATCTTTTCGAGGACATCGCCAGCTCATCCAACCTCGTGGGTCCGATTTTGAAAGTTTGCTGATTCGATAGCCCTCTGCTAGTCTAAATTATTTCTTAGCAGATTTTTTTACGTTGTTATAATGAGCACACGCCAAGCTAAAAGCTTGTCTATTAATATTATTCCTCTCTCTAGAGTTTAAAAGCCTGTTTAGCAACAAAACATTTTTCATTAAACTATCTACAATTTTGATTACCAACATGTTTGTTTTTCAAGCATTGGGTTTTCCCAAATACTATAAATGCATTTTCCCTCAAGAAACACGTGAAATCGGCAACTATGCTATTTATATCTTTGGTTTCTGACCAATCGATTAAATCTAGCAGCACTCTATGATTATTCATGAGTTATTCTAAAAATAGATCGCTCTTACTGCTATCCTATATCAGTTTATCGTATGTTTTTGTCGGATTATTTGTTGTTGAATAATTTTTCTTCATACTCAAATTTGAATTTATTGTAAATAGGATTGGAGCGTGATCAGAGTTCTCATTGAAATCAAATATTTCAAAATTACAAAATTATTTCTATTTGTTAACACATAGTCAACAGTACTCATTCCACCAGTAGACTTCCCACGCTCTCTGTCAGAGTGCAGACGACCATTGACCAATGACAAACAACTTAATTGACACATTTCGAGCAGACGATGTCCATTGCATCTACCACGTGGTGTGAATTTACGCGCGGGTTTTGACCGAGTGATAATCATAACAGAATTTGATTGGTTGTCAGCCCTACAACTGGTAAATGACCGTTCGAGAAAAAAATCAGAGTAGTAATATTGTAAGTGCTACAAATTTATTTTAAAGTTAACCTATTGTACGTTTCAACTCCTTTACTCAAGCGAAAATCTTGTTATATACACTGAAAATACTAACTGGTAATTACTAAAAGCGAAATTTACATCAAATTTTGTATTAGCATCTTCTCTATTTGTCGAAAAGTAAATAAGATAAAAACAAAGTTTGTAGATTGTGACTGAAAAGGCCGTTTCTACGGTGTTTGAAAACACATTATTTGGTTTGAACACATTGCTCAGAAGATAAAGGTAAAAATGTAGTGGGTCAAACAGACTGGATTTCTGGCAACCGGTATAAATCTCCGATTTAAAAATAGGAGTGCATACCTTCAAATGTCACCTTGCCTCTTTATAAACCAGGCCTGCCTTCAGCGCTTTTAGCGCTTTGATTCAATCTACCAGTCGCAAATAAAGGTCTTTGGAAAAATGACCAAGACATTTCGATGCTCGTAAGTATTAGGGATTGTCATGGCTAAAGAATGGACTTTCTCAAATCGAATTAAAGGGCAATGCATATGAAAATAAGGATTACTATTTACTTAAATACCACTGAGGAAATATATGACTAAGCCAAATCGAGGCTGCTCCAGTATTGTTTGACTCATGTAGTTGACGTTTTCTATGGTAGATAATGCCTCCAAAACTATTAGAAGATACTATCAGCTGTCCTACAAGTGTTGCACCATACTGATTTACTGATAAAGTACATGCATACTGAGAGTCTTGCGCTTGAAGCGGTACCAAAAATGTCTAATTAAATTTAAAGAAATGGGCCTTCAGCAACTAGTTCCCATTGGTAATTCAAGGCAATGACGAGGTTAATATTTCGAAGAAATCATCAACGACATGCATTTTGTTTAGGTTTGGAAGACGTGGGTAACAGGCACATTCAACAAGAACATTGCTTCTGGCAAAGACAGAATAATTATCATGGCTTTTCACCAGTCATTTTAAAACAAGACCAACAAAAAAGCTCGATAACATCGAATAACTCTAAATTCAATTTATTAATGAAACTTGTAAGTCATGGAAATAGCTCCTATAGTTATAGAAATCTTTCGTCATCCCTTGCACTGAGCTTCGATAACATGTATTTCAGTACGAAACAATTAAGACAGTGGCTTTGACATCTGATAAGAAGATATAGGAGAGTGATTGTGAAGATCAGAGCACTCATGGTGACCTCGTTACAGATCGAGTAATTTCCTCGGAGTCCTCCATCAGTTAATTTGTCAAGATTTTGTGTTTCTCATTCGACAAAAATATTTTCATTTCCCTTCTTGACTTAACCCCTCTTTACAATATTGTATCCAAAAGTAATCTCAAATCTATCAGAAAAATGGCGAGGTGACTATGGCTGTGTGCTTGATAAAGCAAGTTTGATATAGTCAACCGGGGGTTACATATGTGTAGGCATATTCGACCACAACGATTTAGTTTTGTGTTAAAAAGCTGCTAAGTGGTCCGAATCCGAAATACTTCGAGTAGTGCCTTTATATATTTGGAGATTATTCAAAATGCACATATTGCATTCGCCAGGCCCAGTTAGTCATGTATGGGCTTGGCATATTTGATTCACATACTAACTTATCCGCACTAAACAAGATTATTTTAAGAGACTCGGGAACTATGAACGGAATATGTTTCAACCAAAAAGGAACATTTACACTGGTAAATGTAAACTCCGATAACAATATTTTTCTTATAAATAGATATTTTATAGAACTTCGCTCAACGCACACATACATGCAAATTCTCTGCGTACTCAAAATCTACGGTTTTCATTTGGGTATGAGATCCAATCTTTAATACCACAATGTTTTTTACCCAGAACGTGCTCATGAATGTAAGGCGAGGCGTTTGAATGTGTTTGAAGAAGATGTACAAAATTAAATCTTAACAATCGTACCAGTGCGACCCACAGACCCTAAATATACATATTTTATGAGTTATTATATGCTAATCGAGAGTCCTTGTATGACAATAGCGATGGATAAAAAAGCTAAACATAGGCCCATGTAATTATTGCATTTTTCTATAAGTGTCCCTTTCTCTTCGGTTCTGGATATACATAGGCTTAATAATTATAATAATTTATATGTTTTCGTGGAATATAGCATATTACAGTGTAACCTATCAAAATAAGAACGGTTACTGAATTTTTGGATGAGTTTATCATGCCTACGTTCATCCAAGGACCCTACATATACACTAAAGTCACAGGTTCATCCGAACCATAAAAGTTAATTGCTAACATAAAGGTTTACCATTCAATTTATAGAGGATATTGAATGATAGACTGGTCCTACTGTCGACTCATGTATGAAGCTTTTATTAGAGTCGACAGTGGGACAAGTCAAATTGAATGAGTGATCATGGAATACGGAATTTATTAAAAGAGTGATCTAATACAGATAAATTCGAGGCCTCGGTATTTTATGGGCCCAAATTTTATATTCTATTTACAATATGGACCGAATTTTTGCGCAAAAATCGCAAAAGTATTAAAATTCAACATTTCGATTTTCTGCGAAACTTATATAGATTACTAGGTGGGCGACACCTCAACAAGAACAAGAAAGAAGAGAAGATGAATTAAATGTCCAATTACGGTTGATCTTACTTATAACCGTACTTATAAGTGATTGCGGAAAAAGGGGGACGAAAAAGAAAAAAACGATACACGGATTATTTTATCTCCTTTTTTTTTAGTGTAAGATCGATAGGCTTTATGTTAAATTGAGTGAGCAAAAAATGTATTTTCACGAGTGTTTGGGCTACGAAAGAAAATATAGCGTTTGGTGTTCATGATTTATAAACCTTACACGAAACTTAAAAAGGGCTATCCTATTCATTTTATTAGCTCCACTGGCTGAAAGCCACTGGGGCTATTGTCATGGCGTTGTGTCCGTCGTGCGTCCGTCCGTCCGTGCGTGCGTGCGGTCGTAAACTTTTTCTTTAAAAATCTTCTCCTCAGAAACTACTGGATAAATTTCAACCAAACTTCACAGGAATGATCCTTGGGTGACCCTCTTTCAAAGTTGTTCAAGAAATTTTGATCCGATGAAAACATGGATTTAATGGGCGTGGCTAATTTCCAAATATGGTAAAAAGTCAGTTTTCTCAGATTCTAATTCATAGATTCCAATTAAATTTTACTTGAATGATCATTGGATGACCCTTTATCAGTCTACCAAAAATTATTGTGATCGGATGATAAATATGCATTTTATGGGCGGAGGTCATTTCTCTGTATGTTATGTAGTGGAAACTTTGAAAATCATTTTCTCAGAAAATTATAAATGGATATCAACCAAATTTCACTGGAATGATCCTTGAGTGAACCTTTATCAGTCTACCAAAAATTATTGTGATCGGATGAAAAATATGTATTTTATGGGCGGAGGTCATTTCTCTATATGTTATATAGTGGAAACTTTGAAAATCATTTTCTCAGAATGTAATTGATGGATATCAACCAAATTTCACTGGAATGATCCTTGAGTAAACCTTTATCAGTCTACCAAAAGTTATTGTGATCGGATGAAAAATATGTCTTTTATGGGCGGAGGTCATTTCTCTTTATGTTATATAGTGGAAAATTTGAAAATCATTTCATCATCAGTAAAACCTAAAATATCTTAAAATCTAGTCAAACCTTAAATTGCTATTTCAAGAATTTCAAGCCTGTGGAGCAACTCAAGCCATTCATGGCTTTCTAGTGCAAAAATGACACGAAACGCGTAAATTACAGGATTGTTTCTTAAAAGCGCGTCATTTCGCGCGAGATTGCATGGCAACGTCGATCATGACGTCACATGTACAATTTGTCTTGCTAAGATGAGAAAAACACAAATTCGGACGTAATTTTCTCTTCAATACGAATTTTTCCAGACATACCAACTAGCTGCAGACCTAGCTTAAGAGCCCCTCTACGCGATTATGTAACTTTTATCCTCAAACGCGTTTTCTATTATTAAAGCGCGTCTTTGAACCAACTTATCCGACAAAAACCGATGTTTTAGCAATGTAAAACAATCGTTCTATTAATAGAACAAAATGTTCCATTAATCTTCTCTCATTTCTCTATAAATAAGATTGCATTACAAGAGGTATTGTATTCATAAATTAAAAAAAAAATGCATTTCCGTTGTTAAATCATCTCCCCTACACAAAACACCCAACATGATACATTTGGCATTAGTGTTACGCCATACCTTCTGGTTCTACAAGCACGCCAGCATCCTAGATTAACTTTTAGGAAAAAAATCGTCATCAAGAATCCATAAGAATGCAGCGGTATTGAATTAAATTTATGTTACAGTATTGTCAAAATCACCTTTTACAGACATGATTGTTGAGAAGTATTTTAAATTCATAAATAAACGGTTAGATGCGAGTGTTATGATGTGTCATTAGTTTTCGCGGAGTTTTTATGTGTCCGCGATGAAATTTGACAATACTCACAGTTTGGGATTCCGACAACAAATGAAATATTTTCTTGTTGCTAATTTTTGTGCGTTTCCCTTTTATTCTTAAACCAAGAGAAAGAAACAACTTTTCACTCACATTAAAGTTAACAGTAGGTATGGAGGTCATTATGGTCCATTATTTTCGGAGACGAACAGTACTAGTGATTCTACTTTTTCACCCCAGAAGAAGAAAATCACAATTCCACAAATCCCAAATAATAAATCTGGACAGAATTAGAAGTCAGATATCAATGAACTTGGCACAACAATTGAAATGAATAATAGATTAAATGCTTTAAAGTTGGTGCAACTTGAAAAGGAAGCAATTTTAGTTGTGACCATTCTAAATGAGAAAACTTTCAAATGATTCAATATTTAAAAAGGTACACTTTATTACAGCTAATGCATGCAACCAGTACTTGCAGCACTTTGATTTATGTAAAAATTACCAGGTTTTAGTCAGCATGACAAGGGTAAACAAGAGCACCACCTATGGCTGCTTGACTGCAGGTGCTGTATAATGCAGAAATTCTCCGAAGTTGCAAAGGGAAAATAACTCTTACAATAATGCTTTCAGAGTTATTATCCTTTATATTCTTGATAGGTCTTGTGATGGTAAACAAAAATGCCAAGCTTCTTGAAGTACCTTCAATAACAACTAAGATGTGTCATGTCAACACAAACACCAACACAAAAAATGCAATGGTGGTTACAATACATCAGGTTTACACCAAAATCAACGAAAATAAAAGTAATGTTGAAGATTGAACAAGCTATGTCTTATATTTCAGCTGAGTGCCAGAGACCCTGTATGAATGATGGTGAATGTATTGCACCCAACATATGTCAGTGTGGGCCAGGATATCTCGGACCTACATGTGCAGAGGCAGCAGGAGGTAATATACAGCCCTGTGATCAGGTTAACAAAAATGGTGCAAACAGTTTGCAAATTATTTCCCACTTTGCACACAAGAGTGTGTGCAAAGTGGGGTATAATTTGCAAAGAGTTTGCACCATTGTGTCATCCTCAACCCAGCCCTTAGTTAGTCACTAAATAGTGTCAAAGGATCCCAAAGATCCCAAAATATTTGGATGGATCCCAATAGCTCAAAGCAAAGGATTCTGTCAGTAACACTCTATATTTATCAAATCTAGAAGTTCTTTCAATCAGAAACCAACTTTTCTTAGCCAAAGTTCTAAACTTCCTTTTGTTCTTTATGTTAGTATGTGCAAAGTGGGGTGTATAATATACAAAGAGTATGCACTGTTTTGTCATCCCCAACACAGCCCTTAGTTTGACACAAAACAGTTTCCCGGGATCCTGAGGGTCTCAAATTATTTGGAGAAATCCCAATAGCTCAAAGCAAGGGATTCTGTCAGGAAACTTCTATATTCATCAAAAAGATAAAGATGTCAATAAATACCTTCACATTTTACAAATCTGTCCATTTAAAGTGCCAACTTTTTCGCAGGTTCAGTCAAGAACCGCATTCATATCACATCATCACAAAGTGTAGTAGTATGAGGTCACAACTATATTTGACATCACTTTGTACATGTTTACTTTTCACGAAATTTAGCCCTAAAAGTGTAATAAATTCGTAATACGGTTTCTTGCCTTGGTAAATGATGATTTATTCCTGGCAGTAAAAAATGAAGTCAACCCTCGCCTACAGCTCCGGTGACATAATTTTTCCAGCCAGGAATTAATCGTTATTTACCCAGGCAAGAAATCACATAACTAATAAAGTGTTCACCCCTGATATACAGAAGATCTATACATTTATTTGAACGAACAAACAAAAAAACACCAAAGACAAAACCAATCAACAGAACAGGGGATACTGATCATAATTATTTGGGGAACAAGAGTGAAAAATTAATGTTAGCATGTCATTGTAACTGTTCACTATGATATGGTTTGTTCTAGTAATGCAATTTATTTAACCATGTAGATAAAGGCAATTGTCTAGAAATAGTGAATTACGAGTGTATTTACATGTTTAAAGTATTCATTGAGGAATAATATTTGATAGTCATAATGGCCATATATTCAAAAACAAGTATGACAAAAGAAAAAAAGGCTTTGCTTGTCATTCATCTAATGACAGAGGGACAAAATTAGAAATTAGGATTTATCATACACCTGTTCAAATATGTTTTTGTAGACATCACCCCCACCCACCAGTATTGTTACACCCATTGTAACGGTGACTATATCAGTACAACCGTCATGACTAGAGATGAATGTTGTAGCGTGGATGAATCAAGGAGTTGGGGGAGTACGGGCGACTGTAACAAATGCAGCGACAATGTCGGTAAGGCTGTTAAATATATTGTATGTTTCCCATATAAATATCCCGTACTCGTTTCACAAATAAAAGATGTATCAATCTTGCATGAAAAACAATCCGTTATTTTTGTTCTTGGATGCCAAAATGAGATCACTGTGGAAAGTACCATATTATTTATTACACTAATTTATTCTTTTTCACAGTGAGTTCTTCAGTTATAGAAAATGATTTCTTTTAAAATTATTAGAAGACATAAGCCAAAATATTACAGAGCTACAGATAGAGGGGGAATTTTGAATTTCAAATTTAAATATTTCAGTAGTTCTTCTTCAAAGCCTATGATATGGGTACTCAATGGAATTGTCTCGACGAGACAATTCAAATGAGTACCCATTTTATAGGGTTTCATTGAGAAATAGAGATTTTAGACTGGAGTTACCCCCTCTTATCTGTACCTCTACTTTAATATTAAAAAGTTTTCAATGTTTGACAGAGAATGATTGAAAGCAAATTATCCTGCTCATTTGTTTGTCAACCTATTCTCATATGATTAAGGAGACAATCAAACTTCAGAGTTGCAAGGTAAAGGAGGAGAACATGGAAAATGAGAAGTCCCAGACTCGCAGACTTCCTTAACCCTTTCCTGTTTTACAAAATTTTGGACCTGTCCAAATTCAAAGATTTTGCAGACGAAAATTAAAAGTGGATTTAATTTGAAAAATAACCATTCAGTAGGGAAGAAAATAGTGTGGAAAAAGAAGAAATTGCTTGTCAGAAGCAATTTCTTCTTTTTTCACAATGTTTTTTCAATCATAAAATCAAAGGCACGTAAAAAGCAGGGATTAAACAGCAAAGGGTTAAGTTCAAAACCTGAAAGATACGGTTACAACAAACTTTAATTCACCCCTTGATAGGGTGATAGAGAGTCTTAAATATCTTGGAGAAAAATTCAATAGCTAATGTGCGGATGACGTACACATTGGTTGTAACAATAAACTCATGATAGTGAGCATGTGGGCTCGTAATATGATTTTCTATTTGACAGTGCACATTACTAATTAGTCAAAGTGACTATGAGGTCATATAAAGTATAATTATTAGCATTGATTGTGACTGAGCATGATATAATGTGAAAATTGTCTTTCTATTTGTCTCAATTTTGCACACGATTTCCCTTCCCATGCTGTTCATGGCATTTTTCTGATCTACACAAAGCTTTGGCAGACAGTATAGACTAAGATCAGCCTGCATAGACATGCAGTCTCATCTTAGTCTATACCAGCCGCATATAATTGATTTTTGGTGGGGAGGGCTAATGGTCCAGATTGGGTGAAATATCATGTTATTTGACAATTTGTTACAAACAAAATTTAAATACAGCAGGATATGGGTTAAGTTTGCAGCTTATAATGCAATTTACCTCATGGTACAGTTAACAATTTCGTGAAATTGACATTCAATTCAATCAAAACCATTTAAAATCACTCGCTCAGTGCTCCATTCATTCAATTCTAACACTCACTCAAACATTCAAAAACGCTCCAAAATCACTAAAAAGGTAAGATCAACATATACCTTCAAAATTTATATAGCTAGAAAAAAAGCAATTTCACTCAAATGATTGAAATTATGCCTGTCTGATAGGTTCTTGAAGAAGTAGGGTGCTATTAAACCAAATTAGAACTTTTAACCATGTTTCATCAAAGGGAGGTAAAAAGATATCACTAATTTTGTTCATTTTGACCAAAATTAGCGACATTGGATTACCTCCCTCTAATTTCACTCAAAATTCACTTAACACACTCATTCAATTTAATTCCAAAATCATTCCTCAATCATTCACCTTGTCAATTTCACAATATTGTTAACTGCAGTTGGCACATGGGCTTGTCTCGTGAATTTCCATGTTACAGATTGAATTTCTAATTAGTCCAACAAAGTGACTATGATGTCATTCTAAGCTCAATAATTATTGAGTAATTATCATATTTCCATTAATGATAAATCATGGCCCTATCTCATAGTTGCTTCTACTGCATTATTTACTAAGAATGCCTAATTACAGTTTATTTGAATGACCTAATTTTTTTTCAGCTATTTTCTTTTTTTGGCCTAATTTCCTATAAGCAATGCAAGTTAATAAAATATATGGTGTATTGAAATGAGAATAAAATGAAATCAATTCATGGCTGATCTTATGATATTCATCAAATGTTATTCAGACCTCTAAGATTCTTTTTACCACCATCTTTCATTTCTTTCATTAACCTTGGCATGCAAATTTTTCACAGAAATTGTATGCTTCACAAAATATAATATCATTCCAATCTAATTGTTGATTAAAATTTGGGCTAGGTTGTTGGAAGAATTTGTCTTCACTGTAATAAATAGATTACATTTCTTTTGACTCTTATTTGTTTTAATACTTGATGTTATTAGATTTTATTCAACAGGAAAATTATATTGATTGCCTTTTAAAATACCTTGAAAATACTTGTACTTGTTTTATAATTTTGAAAACAAAAGTCATGAAAACAGCTTTTTTGAATCTGATTATGTTACATTTTAAAAGCCCTTTAACAATACATTTTTGTCCCTATACCCCAAGGTGTAAAATAACTACAGCTACACAAACAGAACATATGCCCAGATACAGCCAAATTTTATTGGTCTTCAGGGATCCACTTATTTTTTAGGATTTATTGGGTCAAGAGCAAAAGATTTGCTCCAGTGGTGCTGGACCCATAGGTAAAATGACCATTTTAAACATCGCCAAAATTCAGAAAAAAGGGAAACATTTCTTATTACAGGCAGTTTCTTCCTGTCACAGAATGGTTCAGTATATGAGTCTATTTGAAAAAAATGTCTTTAATCATACTTTAAGTTTCATCTATGTCTTTTATCTATTTTGATCTAAAATATTGTCATCTGAAAAAAGGTTGACATGCCCTGCATTCACTGTTTGCAAATTATATCCCACTTTGAATGTGCCCTTGTGTGCAAAGCAGGGTATAATTTTCAAACAGTTTTCACTGTTTTACTATCCTGAATGCAGAGATGGGTTTCACGTTCACTTCTGTATTTTATATTTTTGATATTCAGAACTGGGTAAAGTGATTGTGCAGAAAAACTTCCTACCGTTCAAGACATGTATGAATGCTGGAACAGATTACTATCGAACATTTGATGGTCAGGAGTTCACGTTTGGTGGCAGGTGTACGTACATTCTAGCACGTGCAAAAAATGAATGGAATGTTCTCGTTGAGCACGTGCATTGTGAACGGTATTCTACTTGTAAAAAGGTATGCGATCATCAGTGATGGGCAGATTAATTAATTATAATCGATAATCAGTTGGTTTGGTCTTATTATTGTGATAATCAACTAAGAAATTTCATAATCGATTTATCAGTTCCTGCACATAAATGAAAGCTTTTATGAATTGTTTTGACATCAGTTTGATTGTTCAGTGTTAAACAGTTGTAATTGCCTATATGTTTATAGGCAGTTACAACTGTTTCATGCTGAGCCATGGGGTTAGTAGAAATTTTTGTAGGATGAGTCTTTAAGTCATGAGTTTAAACTTAACTTTCAATTTCTTTTCTTCGAAGGATGATACTGGGAGTGCTGTATTAATTTCTAAGAAAAAGATTGTACAATCGATTATTAGTTGATTTACTCTTCTAACTAAAAACTGATTATTGATTGTGATTTGATACTGATTGCCCAACACTAGAGACCATTTTATGCCCGGTTGTCTAAATGAAATATAATCTACTTAGAAAATCCTTGTCCTTCTGAACCTGGAATATCCTTTCTTTTTGCAGGAGTTTTCAATAAAGAATAGTCTGAACACTATCTTCCCCACCAGTTAATTTCCATTTAGCCTACGTGAGCACAACATACTTCAGAGGAGCTATTAGAATCACACTGAATCTGTTGTCCTTTGTGTGTCTTGTTTCATCCATCGTCAGCAATTTGTAAATTCTTCTTCTCTGAAACTACTAGGCCACTTTTAATAAAGATTTGCAAGAAAATTACTTTGGTGACCCCCTCTAAAAATAATTTGCAAAATTCTGTTTTGCCCATTGATATGGGCGTGGCAGGGTGTACATTTCATTTCAAACTATGGGTATTTTCTATTCTATGAGATAATGTTTCAATTGCATCTACTACAGCAACCTTGAAATTATGTTACTGGGTACTTGATAAGTAAATGAAAATTTGAACAAGGTAAATGTTTTGCCTTGGCATGAAATATTTTTAACAACTGCAAAATCTCTCACTCATATTTTATCCTAGAGTAGAATCTTAAAAGGGCCTCCTTAAATGTTCCTTGAAATATATTTACAATATGACCTATGTCGCCGAAGTGAAATAACCCTGTTGAATATTTTTGATATAACATGGGTGTTATTACACTAGTGTTATTACACTAGTGGAATAATTATGCAAATGAGCTCAGAGCAAATAGCAACTCTATTTTGTTACAGCAAAAATGACATCATAATCTATGTTTTAAACGGCGTTATAAGTTTCTCGGAAAATTGAAACGTTGAATTTCATGAATTTTGACGATTTTTCGCTAAAATTCGGGTCACATTATAAACAGAATATAATTTTGTGCTCATAAAATACAGAATTTATTAAACTCATCATCTAAAACAGATAAAACCTCAGCTAAGCCTAGTTTTTATCTGTTTACAGATGACTTGTTTAATAAATTCATTATTCAATGACCACTCATTCAATATCCTCTATGTATATGTTGCATTTTAAAAATTTGTATGTTGCTGATGGTGTACATATGCTCTTAATTGCAACCCTGATAAATATATAATACATACTTAGTAATTTGGATGAAAAAAAAAAATCTAACGAGGTTTTGAGAATTGATCATTGTCAAGGCTCTGCCGAGACAATTATCAATTCTCACAACCGAGTTAGATATTTGTTTCATACAATACACTAAGTATGTATTATATTTATCTTATAACCTCTATTTGTCTTGTTTTTGTCAATGTTTCTTACAGAAATGCATGTTTCTAAAAATAACTGCATTATATCATTGTTCTAAAAATAACTGTGTGATATCATAAAAAATATCATACGGGATGTTATCACACAGTTATTTAATTTATACAGTTATAAGATAAAAGCTACTCACTACTTAATTGCAACTAACTCTGTTCACAAAACAATAGATTTAAAGAATTAAATAGAGGATAATCGTTTGTTTTAGTGTAAAATCGATTTATATTTCATTGAGTAAACAACAAAACCTAGATTTTCACGAGTGGCAGAGCCACTTGTGAAAATATAGATTTTGTTGTTCACAAAATGAAATATTAATTGATCTTACTCGAAAACAAATGATTATTCTATTTCTTTAATGCGAACATGAGACTAAATGTGAAATTTATAGGACATATTTTCGTAAAGTGCGTCATTTTGCATGTGATTGCTATACAACCGTTCATTGTGAAGTCACTTATTTTGCCATGCAAAGATGACGTCAGTTAGGATGAAATTCACAAAAGCAGGGTAGAAGTTTTTGATAATTTCACTGCTTTTGTGGTGAGATTATCAAGTGATAATCTATTGTCATTTCTCGATAAACCACCAAAAAGCATTAAAGAAATAAAGATAAGATTAAATTTGAATACCTTATTTCTCCAAATAAACGCTCCCGGGAGCTTTACATAACATAGTCAGGAAGCTTTGATTTAGAAAGCTTTTTCTGATTTAAAAAAAAAGATCATTAATATTGATGTCTTTTAGGCCCTCCCCTTTAATTTGAAGTGAATTTCCTCTAAACAATCATATATATTTATTGTTTAGAGGAAATTCATCTCTAATTAAAGAAGAAGTCTAAAAAAGTTCCTCAAAATTTAAGCATTTGAAGTGGGTTTTCTTAGAAAAAATGTAGGGGTGCTACTACTAGGAAGGGCACTATCATTAGGGGTAATACCGTAACTCCTTTTACAAGCAACTTCTGGATAATTGCATCAAAAGTATTGACAAATTCAGGTTGCTTTAAATAGGATTTCACTGTATAAACTTTGTAGGTATGTAATAAGTAACAAAGACAATTTTACAATCTGACAATCTCACCAAATTCTTTTATTTTTTTTACAGAAAATTAGCATAAGTTATGGAAATGCAGTTAATGCTGTAGTCATGTATGAAGACACCATTATTGTTGACGGAGTGGAACAAAATATCAGTATTGGGGTAGCAGTCAGCGATCAGAGCAGTAGTAAGTAATCAGTACAGTCAAAACTGTCAAAAGCAGCCACCCACATGACAAGGCAAAATCGGCCGCATACAGGAGGTGGCCGCTTAACGTACTCCCCTTTCCTTGCTAGATTCTTGCTATTCATAGTAACTTTAAATAGCAAATATGGGTGGGGACCTGAGCTGGCCACTATGGCAATTTGTTGCTATTTTCAGTTGACCGCTCACACAGTTTTGACTGTAATTTTGAGGGATCAGCCCAAAACTATTGTAAGTGCCTATAAAGCTATAGGCACTTACAATAGTTTTGTGGTGACCCTTCAATTTGATGTTTGTAATTTCACGAATGCAAGGGGACACTAAGGTGAGTCTGTGGGTTGGAGACTCCTTGTATACCATTTAAAACTCCTACAATTTGCAAGTAAGGAGTCTTATGGACTCTCAGAAGACTCTTTCAAAAAACAAATTTACAGGGCAGTTTCCTTTCAAACCTCATTAAAGCTGTAGATATTTTCACTATAAAAGTTGTTGAAGATAACTCTTGCTTGCATCTTTTAGTAGTTTGATAGAAAACCATCTTCTTTGGGGACAGGCACTTATGGAATAGAAGAAATTACTTTGAACACATCATTTCTTTTTTTCTGCAATGTTCTGCGATTATGAAAATTAATCTCTTTACTTTGATCTTGAACTTTTTGATTTAGTTAACAGAGGAGCTAGATAAAAGATACTGCCAAAAAAGTTTTTTAAGACATCCAGATGTATGTTTTTCAGTATTCTGAGTGAAAACATTAGAAGCAGGGGTGTTGAAAAATCCATACCCTACCAGTCTAACATAGCCTTTTTTACCTGTGGACAAGTAGATTTTTCTATGCTACTTATCCTAGGACTTAAAAATTTTGGGACAACTTTCATAATAGTATTGAATAGACTTTAGAAATTAATTATCCAAACGTTTAGATCAAAGAGAAAAGACTTTTGTAATGAAGAAAATGCTGGGTTTCAGCATTTTCTTCATTAAAATCAGTGTTCTCTCAATATTTATCAATCCAATTTTTAGCTCCACTGGCCGAAGGCCAGCGAGCTATTGTCATGGCGGCGTGTCCCTTGTCATGCGTGTGTCCGTTTGTCCGAGCATAAACTTTTTCTTTAAACATCTTCTCCTCCCAAACCAAACCGGATTTTAATGAAACTTGGTAGAAATGATCCTTGGTTGGCCCTCTTCTTAAATTGTTCAAAGAATTTTGATTGGCCTCCAAATATGGGCGTGGCAGGGTGTGGCATTTTTTCCCTCTGAAATCTTTAAAAATCTTCTCCTCCCAAACCATTGGGCCGATTTCAATGAAACTTGGCATGAATGTTCCTTGGGTGATCCTTTACTTAAATTGTACAAGAAATTTTGATTGGCCCATAAATATGGGCGTGGCAGGGAGTGGCTTATTTTGAGCCCCGAAATCTTTGAACGACATCTCCTCCTGAACCACTGGGCCGATTTCAATGAAACTTTAAAAGAATGTTCGTTGACTGGCCCCTTACTAAAATTGTTCAAGAAATTTTGATTGGTCCATGAATATGGGCATGGCTGGGCGGGGCCTATTTTGAGCCATAAATTTTCGAAATGACATTTTCTCCTGAACCACTTGGCTGATTTCAATGAAACTTTACCAGAATGTTCCTTGTGTCTCTTTTCAAAAATTATTTGCTAAATTTTGATTTGTCCATAAATTTGGATGTGGCAGGGCGGGGCTTAATTTGAGGACAAAATCTTTGAATGATATCTCCTTCGGAATCACTCAGTCAACCAATGAAACTTTATCAGAATGTTTCTTGGGTGACTATTCACTTAAATTCTTCAAGAAATTTTGATTGGTCCATAAATATGGGCGTGGCAGGTGGGGCCGTTTTTGAGCCTGAAATCTTTGAACGACATCTCCCTCTGAACCTTATGTTTTAATAAGATGGGTAAAGGTTTGCAGGTTCTTTGTGATTGAGTACTTTGATGCAATATGGACCAGAACCAGTTAATCATTATTAAATAATTCTAAGGAGATTTCGGAGTGTTAATGTATTCATTTAAAGTTAGCTTTATTTAATGAAAGTCCTAAGATTTTAAAGCCAGTGGAGCAATACAGGCCCTCTTGGGCCTCTTGTTTTGTGGATAAGTTAATTTTATTCTTGTACAAGTAGAAAATAGACTTTTATTTGTCCATGGACAAGTGGATAGAATTTGTATTTCAACACCGCTGATTTGAAGTCGTCACAACTACTTATTTAACCTATCGGTATATCCGAGCAAGCTTTGTTTTCTTTTTTAGCTGTTTAAAAATCTCACTCTAAAGAATTCTTTATCTTAAAAATCTTAATAAGAATCTTTAATATTTCAAAGGAAAACTCCTTGAATCTACCTTTGGTGGATATGTATGTATGCCTTATTGGATTAACTTTATTTTCAGATCATTCAGCTTGTAAGGCTATACCTTTTTAAGTATATTTATGTAAGAGCAACTGACAAAGGGGGGAAAACTGGATTTTAAATTTAGATATTCAAAAAATGCTACAATTGATCCTTTTTTATGTACTCATTTGAATCATCAAAATAAGATGATTAAAATGAGTACCAACAACAAAGGTTTTATCAAGAAAATATTTTTAAGCTCAATGTTATCCCCTCTTCTCTTGACCTCTAGATATGTATTCTATTTGTGTAATGTCTAAGTAAGGTCATTGTCTGACACTTTTTGGTATCTCAGAGATTCTGGGCTTTCTGACTGTACCTCTCTCTCTGCTAGTTTCTTTAAACTGTTTGTCTGTCAATCTTGAGGCTGTGAGGGTGATCCCTGGCTTAAAAAACCTCTTTTATTCAACATTTGATAAAAGTCATTTTAAAAGATAAAATTTGGACCATTCACTATCAATTGCCTCTCATTAATGGGTGATTGATGATTGTTACATATTGTTGGCTTTGACAGCTGGTTTTGGTATGAGAAATATATAGAAACTATCCTTACATTCAGGCGAGCAAAACCGTTGTGAACGTTAGCTAGTGCTTTCATGCTTTCCTATCCTTAACTGTGTGCTTACTTGAGGCGCCTGTGATAATTGGCTAGCAACATAACAAGGTGACTAGCACAACAAACATAAATAGCATATAGTATGCCATTATATATCCATTTTCACAAAAATCTAGTGATTTTCTTTTAATTTGGTTATTTTATCATTCTTTTGCCAGGGTCTATTCATAAAGGACATTTTTACTTCATTTTATAAATCTATAAATATTTTCTGCAGATTTTGATGGGATTAAGTTTTTAGGCGAGTCATTTTTGTTGCCTAGCAACCTTTCTTTTTCGGAAAGTGCTTGCGTGTGTTCAAGATTGACTGCAAGCTTTAAAAACTGTTCAAACTGAGCGCTTTTGTTTCCTGAATGCAGGGCATGTTTAAGTGGACAAGCTTTCAGGCTATAATTGAAATACTGCTGAAAGTGGGAATAAAACACATACAAACCTATTTTTCTCACATGGCTCCCCTTGTCTTCTATAACAAACAGCCATCAGAAATATCCTTGTTAACCCTTGTGATGCTGAATAAATTTTTGCTAAAAATTTTCATCAAAATCAAAGGGCAAAAAGCACTGAAAGTACCATCTGTAGGTCAATTTTCATTTGAAAAACTAAATGTATTGACCATTCTGGTTTGAAAGTGAGAAACAGGTGGTGTAGACTAACATCAGACTGCACATGTGCAGGCTGATGTTTATCTATAGCTCCTGCCAAAGCAGGAATATTCCGGGTTCAGCATGACAAGGGTTAAAACAAACGCTTGTGACAATCCCTTATTGTACAAACTATAAGGTTATTAGTCAAGGTCTCTGCAAAGGTCAATTAGGAGGGAAATTTAAACCCAATATATAACTTTTACTCCTGATTTCCACATTGTATCAAACTACAGTTTCTGAAAATTTGCAGTGGTGTGGACATTAGTCTTTGACAAATAGATCTTGCTTTACTCATACTTCTTCTATATTGTAGCTGATACAACTCTGTGGTTTTGGGTTTTCAAAACAATTTTGTTTATTATTAATTTACATGTTATTATGATAAAAGTTACTAGCACAAGATGGCCTCCGTCATAGCGCAGTTTGTAGCGCACCAGACTGTCAATCCAGAGGTCCTGGGTTCAATTCCCAATGGGGGCACTCATCCTTTCTGACTATTTGTCTTCCCCAATGGGTTGATAATCGAAGACGTATGTGAGATAGCAGCTGGAGACTAGGAAAGGATGTAATTGTAGTACTGGTGAGAGAAATACCAGGAATCCATTGATAGGTGCTCCAACCAGGGTAATATGACAAAGATTGTTGAAAGCAATGTAAAACCCCATACAAACAAACAGATCAACGCAAGATTGTAGAAAGTGTTTATAGAATGTATAGATACTGCTGGCTCAGCACAAAACAGTAGTAAGTCCCTATAAATATATAGGTAGTAGCAACTATTTTTTGCTGAGGCAATGATATAACGGTCTTCCTTTGATCCATTCCCTTTGATATGTGGCCTGTCTTACAATACAATATCATTTTAAAAATTTGACTTCGTAAGGCTGAACAGACTCTATCTGCTGATGCATTTGGAACACCACTCGGCCAATCTCACAATCAACCTCGGATATACTTAGACGGACTATTTTTAAAAATTACGGGAAAACCTTGGAAAAATTGATGACGTCAGTTAAGATGGCGTAAGCCCTCAAAACTGTAAGTGAAAACATTCGACATCGCAAACGCTTCTCATTTCATTCACTGACCTGAAACCACCGTATCTTTATATTAATATCTTTAGATTCTTAAATAACTGTTGAAAACTCTTAATTTTTGAGAATGATTTGTCTTTCTCAAAAATTAAGATTTTTCAGCCGTTATTTACTGTAAAAGATATAAACCTACAGTGCTAGTTTTTCTTACACTGTTTCTGCCTAACAAAATGCACGATTTTGTAACATACCCATCTGCCTTACATACATCCAAGGTCTGTTGCAGTTTAGGGAAATGGCCAAGTGATGTTCTGAATGTCTGCTGATGTAATCCTTTGACTGTCTATATTGTTAAATAGTTCTGATAATTATTTGGACGTCAGAAACTGGTGGGTTTTGGAATATGCTATCAAGAGACATCTTTGACACATATTATTAAGACTATACAGATCAATGAACAATTAGGTAGGAGATTAATGAGTGATAGAAATAATAATTTATTAATACCATTAAATTAAATGTATGGGTATGAATTATAAATGATGAAAAACCCTGAAGCTTATGTGAAACTCAAGCTTGGTTTAAAGAAAACAGCTTATAACAAGGAGGATTATTCTACAATAATATAGAATTTATTTATGAAAGAAATTCTTACTTTTATATCTTTGACCTTCATTTAGTTTGGGTATCAAATTTCTTTAGTTTCAGTGTTTCATAAATTCCATAAGGATACTTTTCAATGAAGGATATCGATTGGTTATCTCTCTTGAAATACTCCCAAAGGAGGAAGGGTCCAAATCAGTGGTTACCTTGGATTTTATCCTTATTTCCTTTGCACTATAAGATTTAAAGATAAGCTGTAAATTAGATATCGTTTGGTGTAAAATAAATATTTATTTTCTACTCTAATATTCAAAACTTTAACATAAATACAAATTAAATAAATAAGTATTTTGTATTTACAAAAATAAAATTTGCAACTTCCCCATAGAAACCATGGATAAAATCCAAGGAAAATTTCTAAAAGGACCGATAACGATTTTGGAGCACCTTTGATTTAATCCAAAGAAGAAACAAGGGAGGTAACACACAAAAGTCCCCCATTATTTGATACATTGCAGTGGTGACAGTCAACCGTCTCGGTGATTATTACACGGTGGATCTAAAGGGAAGTTATTGTACGATTAAATTTGACGGTAAACTTACCGTACATGTGACGATCAAGAGAGAGCACAACTACGTCCTTGATGGTTTATGTGGAAACTTCAATGATCAGACAAATGGTAATAATTCATGGTTTAAACACTTTCTTCTTTTTTGTCAACGTTAAAAACTAGATTGATATTGAAATTTTACAATAAAAAGTAGACATATTTTTTTCTTTTCCAATATATTTTCTTTAGCATAAAATCATAGGGATTTGAAATAAATTGAGCCTGTGCATGAGATTTCCATCAATTTCAAATATGCGCAAAGCATCCGCACAGTCTGTCCAGAGTCTTTATTATGCATTTAGTAAATAGATAAGGTCTTAACTTATCTGTAGACCATCAGTTAACTTAATATTTACAGTATGTGGCTTTCTAAGCAACTCAATGTTTGCACCTCACGAAAATTTCAAATTGTTGGAAATGTCACGCACAGGCTCAATTAATCAGTCAGCGCAAAACTTAATTGTAAATGCTTTAATGTCTAGTTTTGAAAAACAATTTCCTCTCCAATACTGAAATTTGCCTTACCAAATGGAAAAGATTGTAGTAAAGAAGAAATTGCTTGTTATAAGCAATTTCTTCTCTTCTTACTATGTTTTCCTTGCAATTTATCCCTTAAATAGCAAAAAATCAAATATGGTTTTAATGCAGAACCTGTTATTATAAGGGAGGACCAGTGTTATATTTTAGGCTAACAGGTTCTTCAGGCTGGTGGCAAAAAGGAGTAAATGTGAAACCCTGCAATAGGTTAATTGTAAGTAGTACCCCTAAGTGGGATTGGCAGCTAGTGGCTTGGATGAATATGAGTTGGTTATACTTGTGTTAGAAATGTCAGGAATTCATGGGCCGATGAACCAGCTGCACAATATAACTGCAATAAATATTAAAGATTGTGTTAAACCCCATGCAAGTAAATTGGTCAAAACATATGATTTGATTGTTTAATCATTTTTTTATCTGCAGCCATTGTAGTTTGAAAATGATTTATTTTACGCCACCAGAGGCAGTCTATATTGGCATGATGCCATCTTCTCCGTCTGTCCGTCCGCCCATCTTTCCATATGTGGGTACGTCGACTTTTCTCATGTGCTCAACTCCTCCCTCATTTATATAATGATTTGGATGAAACTTTCACAGAATGTTCCTAGTCACATGACCATAAGCATAAAGTCACAGTTAGGTGAATTTCAGCCAGGTCATGGAAAAAGGGGCCTTCATGTAAAAAATCTTGTGTGCATAACTCCTCCCTCATTTATGGACTGATTTGGATGAAACTTTCACAGAATGTTCCTAGTCACCTGACCATGTGCATAAAGTCACAGTTTGATGAATATCCGCCACATCATGGAAAAAGAGGCCTGCATGTAAAAAATCTTGTGAACACAACTTCTCCCTCATTTATGGACCGATATGGATGAAACTTTCACAGAATGTTACTCACCTGACGATGAATATAAATTCAAGGTTTGGTGACTTCTAGCTGCATCATGAAAAAAGGGGCCTTCATTTAAAAAATCTAGTGAACGCAACTCTTCCTTCATTTATGGACCGATTTCAGTGTCACTTTCACAAAATGTTCCTAGTCACCTACCCTAGCGCATATTGTAGCAGTTTGACAATTTTAGCCGTGTCATGGAAAAAGGGGCCTTCTTGTAAATTCTTGTGAATGCAACTCCTCTATTTATGGAATGATTTGGATGAAACTTTCTAAAAATGTTCCTAGTCACTTGACCTTGTCTATATAGTCATGGTTTGGTGAATTGCAGCTGTGTCATGGAAACTGGGGCCTTCTTGTAAAAATTCTTATGAACACAACCCATCCTTTATTTATGGACATGTTTTAAAGAAATTTCTACTAAATGTTTATTGTTACCTGAATTTGTGCATGCTGTTGCAGTTAAGTGAATCTCAGCAGCGTCATGGAAAAAGGAGCCTTCATGTCAAAATTTCTTGTGAATGCAACTCCTCCTTCATGGAAAAAGTGGCCTTATTGTTAATTTTCTTATAATACAAATTGTACATTTGAGATGAAAGTTAACAGCTCTCTTTTTTAGGATAGATTTGGTTGATACTTTCACGGGTTATTCTTTATCTTGTTCAATTTTAGCTCCACTGGCCGAAGGCCACTGGGGCTATTGTCATGGCAATGTGTCCGCCATGCGTCTGTCCATGCGTCAGTGCGTCCCGTCGTAAACTTTTTCTTTGAAAATCTTCTCCTCAAAAACTACTGGAATAATTTCAATCAAAGTTCAAAGGAATGATCCTTGGGTGACCTTCTTTCAAAGTTGTTCATGAAATTCTGATCCAATGAAAACATGAATTTAATGGGCGTGGCTAATTTCCAAATATGGTAAAAAGTGAGTTTTCTAGTGAGATTCTAATCGATGGATACCAATTAAATTCTAAATGAATGATCCTTGGGTGACCCTTTATCAGTCCACAAAAATATTGTGATCAGATAAAAAATATGTATTTGATGGGCGGAAGCCATTTCTCTTTATGTTATATAGTGGAAACTTTGAAAATCATTTACTCAGAATGTAAATGATGGATATCAACCAAATTTTACCAGAGTGTTTCTTGATCGACCCTTTATCAATGTACAAGAGAATAATTGTTGTCGGATGAATAATATGTATTTTATGGGCAGAGGTCATTTCTCTATATGTTATATAATTGAAACTTTGAAAATTATTTTCTCAGAATGTAACTGATGGATATCAACCAAATTTCACTGGAATGATCCTTGAGTGACCCTTTATCACTCTACCAAAAATTATTGTGATCAGATAAAAAATATGTATTTTATGGGAGGAGGAGGTCATTTCTCAATATGTTATATAGTGGAAACTTTGAAAATTGTTTTCTCAGGATGTAACAGATGGATATCAATCAAACTTCATTGGTATGATCCTTGGGTGACCCATTATCATGCATCCAAAAGTTATTGTGATCAAATGAAAAAATTGACTTTAATGGGCAGAGGTGATTTCTCTATATGTTATATAGTGGAAACTTTGAAAATCATTTTCAACATCACTAGAACCCAAAATATTTAAAGATTTAGTCAAAACTTTGATTTGCTGTTACAAGAATTTTAAGCCTGTGGAGCAACTCTAGCCATTCATGGCTTTCTAGTTATTATTACTTGCAGTTTAAAGAGGCATTAAATCCCATTCAAACAATCAATCATGACAAACAGTTTGAAATTGACAATTCAAAAACGTAGTCTGCAAAAGTTTTGAATTTGGTTCTGTCAAAATAAGCATTGTCTACAATTATTTCCGTGAAACAACAGCACAGCGGTGGCGTATATTGTGACTATGGCACTCTTATCACATTTTTGAAATGAACTGAAGCTTGTTATGAATTTGGTGTTTTTTAACAACATTGTTAGTGCCATAGCCATACAAAATGTGTTCTTTTTTTGCTTGATTTTGTTCATAATAATATACTTCCAGATGAATTCAAGATGGAATCAGGGGACATTGCAACCAATCCGGCCATATTTGGAAATTCATATGCTATAACAACTGATAACCAAGTGGTAGGCTTCTGATTACCTCTCCTATCTCTAGTCTCAAAAAGATGTCGCAGCAGCCTTCATAGTGCAGTGTATATGTAATTCATGCGTGTGTCAAACTATCATTTGAAAGGTCCAGGGTTGGAATCCCAACGGTGGCACTTATTCTTTATGGCTTTTTGCCTTCCACTAATGCTAGACCTATGTGGGATAGGTGCATGAGGCTAGGAAAGGATGGAATAGTAGGACTGATGTAAGAAATGCCAGGAGTTCATTGGTAGGTGTTCCAGGCACCACAATATAACTGAAAGATTGTTGAAAGCAGCGTAAAACCACATTCAAACAAACTAACGAACATAATAAAGGTTCAGCACAAAACGTCTGAAAGTGCCTGTAAATAGCTTTGTACTGAACCCTCAATGAATTTTATCTTATAACTATACAAATATCCGTATGATAACATCCCGTATGATATTTTTTATGATATCACATAGTTATTTTTAGAACATGATATAATGTGGTTATTTTTAGAAACTTGCATTTCAGTTAGAAACGCCGACGAAAACAAGACAAATATAGGTTATAAGATAAATATAATACGTACTAAGTGTATTATATGAAAAAAATATCAAACTCGGTTGTGAGAATTGATAATTGTCTCGGCAGAGCCTCGACAATTTTCAATTCTCCCAACCTCGTTAGATATTTTTTTTCATATAATACACTAAGTACGTATTATATATGTTTTAACTGTTGTGTATCTCGCCCCTCCAACATTCCTTTTTTTGTAGCTTTATAAACCAGTCTAAGATTTTATTGTCAGGTAACAGGTCAATCTTAAACTATCCTTAACTCTTGTCATGCTGAATAAAAAACCTTGGCAAAATTATAAACAAATCAAAGTGCTGAAAGCTCTGTTTTTCCTACTTGTGAGTCAGCATTTGATTTTGAAAATACAATTTCAGACCTTTTTCTGGTTTGAAAGGAAAAACAGGTGGTAAAGACAAAGATCAGACTGCACCTATGTGCAGGCTGATGTTTGTCTATAGCTCCTGCCAAGGTAGGAATATTCCGGGTTCAGCATGACAAGGGTTAAGCATGAAGGAATTTCTAATTGTTTCAAATCTGTAGGTGACAAGGTCAATTCATCTCTCAAGGTCAAGGTCATTTATAAGAGTCATTATTGTCAATTAAGACATAAGGTTTAAAGGAGTCGATTTTTTTCACAAACTTAGCGTGTTATAAAAACAGAATCAAGTACAATAGAGATCTGTACAAGTGCTCAAGGTGAATTATTGTGATCATACAATGTCCGGCGTCCTGCGTCAGTCATGTGGTGTGCGACATTTTCTTAAAACATCTTCTCCTCCTAAATCAGTGGGCCAATCTTGATGAAACTTGGCAGGGATGTTCCTTAGGTCAAGCTCAACTTAAAGTTGTCCTAATAAATCAAATCCACCCTTAACTCTCCCTTTACCCTTAACAAAAAGGGTGAAAATAGGAAAATCTTTAAAAATCTTCTCTGAAACCAGATGGCAGACAGCTTTCATATTTGGTATGTAGCATCACCTATAGGGCCTCTACCAAGTTTGTTCATATAATGATAATAATAATAATAATAATAACGTCTTTTTTTAAAGAGGCTACACATTTGGTTTCCCAATCTTCCATGTGGGACTCTTAAAAAATAGTAAGTAACAAAACAATGCATGTCAAATGAACAATTATATAAAGAACAAAATTTACAAAAGAACAAGTTAACAAACAATAGAACAAACACATTGAAAATATTGATATAAATTGAAATTACTACTTAAAGTATACTTTAAGCAATAATAGTAAATATCAAGACCCTGGGGTCATATATGGTTTCTTCCGGGCACAACCCTTTTTAAATAGAATCATAGAGCCAAAGCCTTTAAAAATCTTCTTCTCTGAAACAAGATGGCAGACAGCTTTCATTTTTAGCTTGCCCGGGACGAAAGTCTCGGAAGAGCTATTGTCATACCCTCGGATGTAGGCGTCGGCGTCAGCGTCAGCGTCGGCGTCGGCGTCAGCGTCGGTGTCAGCGTCCGCATTAGGTTAAAGTTTTTTATTTCAATCAATATTTATCCTAGAGGCTTTATTTTTTACAGAAACACTCATTAGGGCATAGGTTTTCATTTGATACCAACATCCATATCGAAATGACATTTAGACTGTGACCTTGACCCTTTCAAAAAAACTTTAACCAAAAACTTTAACCAAAAAACTTTAACCAAAAAAACTTTAACCTTGCTTATATTTTCTGTAAGCTTTAACCTAGAGACATCAATACTTCATATGCACACTCATTAGGTGATAGGCTTTCACCATAGACAAAGGTCCTTGACAATTTGACCTTGACCTTGACCCTTTCTGGACTTAAAAAAAATTTAACCAAAAAACTTTAACCAAAAACTTTAACCTTGCATATATTTTTTTAATGCTCTAACCTAGGGACATCATAGCTTCATATATATACTCACCAGGTGATAGGCTTTCACCAGAGACCAAGGTCCTTCACAATTTGACCTTGACCTTTACCATTTGTGGACTTACAAAAACTTTAACCAAAAAACTTTTACCAAAAACTTTAACCTTGCTTATATTTTCTGAATGCTTTAACCTAGGGACATCATTACTTCATATACATACTCATTAGGTAATGGGCTTTTGTGAGAGATCAAGGTCCTTGATAATTTGACCTTGACCTTTTATGAACTTAGAAATACTTTAACCAACATTCTTTTACCAAAAACTTTAACCTTGCTTATATTTTCTAAATGCTTAAATCTAGGGACATCATTACTTCATATACATAGTCACCAGATAAAAGGCTTTCACCAGAAACCAAGGGCCTTGACAATTTGACCTTGACCTTGACCTTTTATGGACTTGGAAAAACTTAAACTGAAAAACTTTAACCAAAAATTTAACCTTGCTTATATTTTCTAAATGCTTTACTAAGGGACATTATTACTTCATACACATACTCACTAGGTGATAGGCTTCTACAGAGACCAAGGTCCTTCACAATTTGACCTTGATCTTGACCTTTTGTGGACTTAGAAAAATTTTAAAGAAAAACTTCATGTTTGATACAAAGAAATTCCATTGGTAACCTCATCTGCTTGTAGGCTTTCACTTTACCCTAACCTTATACATGCCATTAAAAAAAAAGTTTATATTTCTTAATTTCTACTCAAACAGATATATATTAGATCATGGACTTTAACATTGAAAGAAACCACTTTGAACTTCGGTCTTTGGTCAAGCGCTGTTTGTGACAAGCAGCTGTTTGGGCGAGCTACATTGTCCGCGGACAACTCTTGTTGGTATGTAGCATCACCTAGTGGGCCTCTACAAAGTTTGTTAATATCAAGCCCCTGGGGTCATATTTGGGCTCCACCTGGGCACATCCCTTTAAGCTCTTCTGAGCATGAAGGGTAAAAAAGAAAATCTTCAAAAATCTTCTTCTCTGAAACTAGAGAGCACACAGCTTTTATATTTGGTATGTAGAATCATCTAGTGGGCCTCTGCCAAGATTGTTCATATTAAAACTCTGGGGTCATATTTGGGCTCCACCTGGGCACATCCCTTTAAGCTCTTCTGAGTATGAAGGGTAAAAAAGAAAATCTTCAAAAATCTTCTCCTCTGAAACCAGATTGCACACAGCTTTTATATTTGGTATGTAGCATCATCTAGTGGACCTCAATCAAGTTTGTTCATATCAAGACCCTTGGGTCACATTTAGGCTCCACCCGGGTGCATCCTTTTTTTTTTATATAGAATCAAAGAATGAAATGGCATATCCTTCTTGCTCTTGGCTGACAACATTCCAGGGTATTTCCGTGTTGACATCTGTCTATTTAATTAATGTGATGTCCCAGGGGTCAAAGAGACTCAGGTGAGCGATCTAGGACCATCATGGTCCACTTGTTCTGTCTGTTTATCTGTTGGTTTCCCAAAAATCTTGGCCAAATCTTTATGTTGGTACCAATTTCAAGATGTTTTGGGGCAAATATTGAACTATTCTCTGAAATAGCTACACAAGAATGTTGTTGTATAGATATGTACCTTCCAGGTTCAACTTCATTAAAGAAATGAAAACTGTTTAAAACAGTCTTCAATTAATTTCTGAAGTTGATTATTGACTCACATCAGATGGTTTTGAGAGTCCTGGCTACTTTTTAGCTCACCTGAGCACGAAGTGCTCAAGGTGGGCTATTGTGATCGTACAATGTCCATCGTCCGTCGTGCGTTGTCGTCGTCCACAATTTCTTTAAACACTTCTCCTCCTTAACCAGTAAGCCAATCTTGATGAAACTTGGGAGGGATGTTCCTTGGGTCAAGCTCTACCAAAAATGTTCAGATAAATGAAATCCTCCTTTAACTTTCCCTTTACCCTTAACAAAAAGTGTGAAAATTAAAAAATCTTCAAAAATCTTCTTCTCTGAAACCAGAAGGCAGACAGCTTTCATATTTGGTATGTAGCATCATCCAGTGGACCTCTACCAACTTTGTTCATTTCAAGACCCTCGGATTTTGGGCTCCACCAGGGCACAACTCTTTTCACATAAAATCAAAGAGCAAAGATCTTAAAAAATCTTCTTCTCTGAAACCAGATGGCAGACAGCTTTCATATTTGTTATATAGCATGACCTAGTGGGCCTCTACCAAGATTGTTATTTAGACCCTTGGGTCATATTTGGGCTCCATCCGGGCGCATCCCTTTTTAGCTCTTCAGAGCATGAAGGGTAAAAAAATGAAAATCTACAAAAATTGTCTTCTCTGACACTAGATAGATCATATTTGGTATGTAGCATCATCTAGTTGACCTCTACCAAGTTTGTTCATATCAAGACCCTAGGATCATATTTGGGCTCCACCTGGGCGCAACCCTTTTTACATAGAATCAAAGAGCAAAAATCTTTAAATATCTTCTCTTCCAAAACCAGTGGGCACACAGCTTTCATATTTAGTATGTAGCATCATCTAGTGGGCCCCTTCCAAGATTGTACATATCAAGACCCTTGGGTCATATTTGGGCTCCACCCGGGCACATCCCTTTAACCTCATCTGAGCATGATGGGTGAAAATAGGAAAACCTTCAAAAATCTTCTTTTCTGAAACCAGAAGGCAGACAGCTTTCATATTTAATTTGTAGCATCATCTAATTGACCTCTACCATGTTTGTTCATATTAACCCCCTGGGGTCACATTTGGGCTCCACCCAGGTGCATCTCAATTTACATAGAATCAAAGGGCAAAAAAGGCATATCTGTCTTGCTCTTGGCTGAAAACATTCCATGGTGTTGATCTTATGTAGAAATTATCTCCTTTTTGACATCTGCCTATTTAATTATAAAATAGACACAGGTGAGCGATCTAGGACCATCATGGTCCTCTTGTTTGTGAAACTCATAACCTGCATCCCTCATGACCCTGTTGGATAATGTGTGTACAAAACCACCTTAGAGAAAGCCTTGATCTACCATTGAAAATAGTACTGAATACTGTAATTATGTATCAATCCACTGTTTCTAAAAATGGCACTGTTGCAGGGGAATCATTGTTTAACAAGCATATCACGTTTGATTATATAAATGAATGTCAAGTTCAAGTTATTTCTAGTGTCTAAATGCAATACTTGAGACACAAGAATCTGTTAAAATTGTGTATTTTTATGACGCATCATGCCATTTTTATTCTTTTTTAAGTGTTGAAAATTGATATAATATGTGCTGACTCTTGTCGAAACTTTTAAGGATAATTTGCAATTTCTCAAGTTTCAGTGAAATTACATAGTTGTTAAATATGTGAATTTCTAGGTACAGTTCACAGATAAGGGGTTCAATACAAAGCTTTTGTAAGTGCCTATAAAGTAGAATATGATAGTCTTGCACTGGAATTTCATTGAATATACCATTTAGCTCACTTCATGATTTATAAAACTGTGTTTTGTTTCAACAAGTCACAAATTGTCCTTGATATTAATTAGTGATTTTTTTTCCCCCAAAGTTTTCAATGTTGAATTACTCTTAGCTTATCTTCTCTTACTGTTGAAGCAGGTGTTTTATAGATAATTGTGTAGCAAGTTATGACCCTGAAATATTCTCCTCAGAACTTAACAATTCTTATGTTGATCAAAACACGATTTGAGGGGTCAGCACAATACTAATAAAAGTGCCTATATATTTTTAGGCACTTACAATAGCATTGCTTTGTCCCCTATTTTCCTGCTTAAGATTTGACAGATAGTATATACTTAGATCAATATAACTTTTTTTAGTGTAAACTGCCTGCTTTCTATGCAGGGTATTGTGGAAAAAACTGTTACCAAACTAGTAAATATGTCTCAGAATTTGGCACTTTATTTGAAACAAGAATTAAATCAGCAGGGACATATTCAATATTTTTGATCAAATAATTCATAATCGTTTGTTTCAGTGTAAGATTGATGTATCTTTCATTCAGTGAACAACATAAGCTATATTTTCACAAGTCGCAGAGCCATATGTGAAAATATAGCTTTTGTTGTTCCCAAAATTGAAAGATTTTTCGATCTTACACGAAAAACAAATGATTATTCTATTTCTTTTTCACAAACATAGGATGAATTGTGAAAATTTTTAGGACAAATTATCCTAAAGAACGTCATTTTGCATGCGATTGCTATGCAATGTTAATGTTGACATCACTTATTTGGCTCCGCATAGATGCCATCAGATAGGGATAAATGAACAAAAGCTGAGAATACTTTTTTGATAATTTCACTGGTGGCAGTGAGTTTATTAAATGATAATCTACCGTTATCTCTCAAGAATCCTTGAAAAAGCATTACAGAGACTGTTTTATTTCTTATATTCCAGTGTACACCGGCAGGCATGTCACCAAATTATTGTACAAGTGAATCGGCTCTCAACTCTGCAAGTAATGCTTGCTCATACCTTAATTCAGCCATCTTCAGGGACTGCCAGGGCTATGTAAGTACTGACTTGCTGTTCATGACATTTTCCCTGCTGTACATAAGTCTTTGGCATTCTGATGTAAGCCAAACAGTCTGATTTCTACTAGACTGATTGTAGGGAACAATTGTAAATAAAGTGATAGGTTAGTCTCAAAATTTGAAATTTTGTTTAAAACAAAACCTTAATTTAGCAGACTATAGCAAGTGGTTAGAACAACACTATTGTAAGTGCCTTTATATTTATAGGCACTTACAATAATGTTGCACTGACCCCGCAATAGGTTTATGATACCTGATCATTATGCAAGTGAATCAGAACTCAACTCTGCCAGTTACAGTTGCTTGTGGCTTAATTCAGCCATATTTAGGGACTGTTAGGGCTATGGCATTACATACAAGAACACCAACTTATTGCACAAGTATTACAAACAAACTGTCCTCAACTTAAGCATAGCTGAAAATTACTGATGAAAGCCAGTGTCAAACCCACACATACAAGTAATATTTAAATTATTGGTTTACAAGACCAATGCCCTAACCACTGAGCCAAAGAAGAGCTTCCCTCACGAAGGTGTCAGGCATTGTTTTAAAACCAATGAAGCTATGCAGGACAGTGGTGAGAGTGGTCTCCCATAATACAAGTTAGTCAGCTATAAACTCTGCATTGATCTTATGGAAATGGACCTGTAATAGTTCCACAACGCTTTTGAAGTCATTAATTTGATTAGTGTTAACCAAGGTTTCCCTAATGGTTTCATAAGAAAACCTCAGTAAACATTGTGAAAGAACGTGTTATCCCAGAAGTCGCAGACTCATTACGGGTCCACAACCTTAATTCAGCCATCTTTTAGAGTGCAGCCTCTTTATTATCTGTTTATAGATGCCTTGTTTAATGAATTAGATATTCAATGACAACTCATTCAATATCCGCTGTAAATATCAATTCTAACCACAGGTTGATGTAGAGAAGTTGTTCAAGTCCTGTGTAAATTCCTATTGTAAAGCAGAAGATGATGATGAAAGAGACATCATTGTGTGTGACCATCTGGAGTTGTTAGGAGCACAGTGCGCATGTGAGGGTGTAGATGTGGCATGGAGGACCCCATACTTATGTCGTAAGTATTTGAGATCATCGTAAGTATTGAGAAAATCAAGAGTTGTAAGGAGCACAGTGTGAATGTAGGGATGTTGATATGGCAAGGAGGACCCCATATCTATGTCGTTAGTAGTTGAGATCATCTAGAGTTGTAAGGAGTACAGGGTGCTTGTGAGGGTGTTGATGTGGCATGGAGGACCCAATATTTATGTTGTAAGTGTTTGAGATTATCTAGAGTTGTAAGAAGTACAGGGTGCTTATGAGGGTGTTGATGTGGCATGGAGGACCCCATATTTATGTTGTAAGTATTTGAGATCATCTGGAGTTGTAAGGAGCACAGTGTGCTTGTGAGGGTGTTGATGTGGCATGGAGGACCCCATATTTATGTTGTAAGTGTTTGAGATTATCTAGAGTTGTAAGAAGTACAGGGTGCTTATGAGGGTGTTGATGTGGCATGGAGGACCCCATATTTATGTTGTAAGTATTTGAGATCATCTAGAGTTGTAAGGAGCACAGTGTGCTTGTGAGGGTGTTGATGTGGCATGGAGGACCCCATATTTATGTTGTAAGTGTTTGAGATTATCTAGAGTTGTAAGAAGTACAGGGTGCTTATGAGGGTGTTGATGTGGCATGGAGGACCCCATATTTATATTAAAAGTATTTGAGATCATCTGGAGTTGTTAGGAGCAGAGTGTGCACATCAGGGTGTATATGTTGCAAGGAGGGCCCCATACTTGTGTTGTAAGTAAATGAGATTACATAGTGTTGTAAGGAGCATAGTGTGCTTGTGAGGGTGTCAATGTGCCATAGAGGATTCCATATTTGTGTTGTAAGGATATGAGATCATCTAGAGTTGTGAGATGCACAGAATATGTACTTGAAAAAACAACAACAAGACATTCAGTTGAATGATATTATGTAGCTATTGAAAATGATATGTAGAAATTAAAAGTTCAAACATTAACAAAAAGAAATTTTCTTCTTCTGAGGCTACTGTTACTTTTCATCCTTTAAATCATAATTATATTTCAGCCAAAACATGTGATGCAGGATTTGAGTACAGAACTGGTCAGCCAAGTTGTTACAAAACCTGTGCCAATGTTTATGTTGATCTACATGAGGATTGTTTCGATAACCTGGTGTCTGGCTGCTTTTGTCCTGAGGGCATGTATCTGAATGAGAACCACACATGTATAATGGCACATGAGTGTAAATGTAAACTACAGGAGCGTTATTATAGTCATGGAGATGTGGCATATATGGCTTGTAATCCATGGTGAGTTTGTTTTCATTAAATGAGAAGCAAGCGCACTTGTATAATGGTGCATGAGTGTAAATATAAACAACAGGAGCAATATTATATTCATGGCAATTAGAGACGAGTACAAATTTTGTCCCTGGGTACCTGAGATCTGGTTATCCATGGGTACTTGACTACCTGATGATAACTGTCCATATATTTATTTCATCAAGAAAATACAAAGGGAGAATCCAGGTTTTCTAAAAAAAATAGCCAGTAATCTATAAATTATTTAATGTAAGTCTGTAGGACTATCCAGAAATCAAATGTAGAAAAGAATTGAAGTCTTTTTTAAACAGTCTTCAATTCTTTTCTGAATATGATTCCCAAAGGTGCAATGCTTATACAATAGTGTAACAGGTAAATAGGGTATCAGGTAATGAAAGGAGTCTGGACCCAAGAAGAATCGTTACCCCAAAAGTAAAATTTTGGATATCAGTTATTAAAGAATAAGTTATTTATGTATTGAGTGGTAGAAATCTATTCTAGCCACAAAAAGGTATTCATGGAGACCCACCTTTGGTATTTCAGGACCACTCATTCAAATTCATATATGTCTAACATTTCATGATAAAATTACATAATAGAAAAAAAAAAGAATATCAGACTTTCGAGGTTATGTTTTTTTTTATATGGGTTTTAATGCTACTTTCAATATTATTGAAGTTATATATTGTGTCACATTGACTTTTGTCAAATGTTGGGTGAAAGTTGGCCAAGCAGGTGTTTGAACTCACAAAACTAGGTTCAATAGTCCTATGCATTACTGCCAGGTAAGGCATGAGGGTAAAGATACAGATTTTTTTAATGCTTTTCGGTGGTTAGATAAAGGAAGATATCACTTGAAAATCTCACCGCAAAAGCAGTGAAATTTGACATTTTGCAATAAAGAAATAGAATAACTGTTTGTTTTTAGAGTAAGATCGATTGATATTTCATTTTGTGAGCAACAAAAGCTATATTTTCACCATTGTGAAAATATAGCTTTTGTTGTTCACTCAATGAATATAAATCGAATTTACACTGAAACAAACCATTATCCTCTATCTAATGAAAAATTTGTTAGAGGAAGAGTGTTAGCTTCTTAATCCAGGGGTCCTGAGTTCAATTCCCAGAAGCAGCTTTTGATCATTGTTTTTTCCTTGGCATGAGTATTGGTTCATTTTTAGAACAGAGTCAAGAGGAATGAATGTAAATTGTGAGATCTTGTATCCCAATTGTATGAAATAAACAGGTGTAAACTAAACTGAAAAGATATGAAAATTTGTTGAATATGTAACTCACTATAAATCTATTTTTGTGTCGTTCACCTAGTACCTGTAATTATGGACAATGGGTCTGCGATGAAAATCCATGTCCTGCCACTTGTTCTGTGATAGGATTCCAACACGTGAAGACGTTTGACGGAGAACTCTACAGCTTCGATCCACCGAGTAGAGGTTGCTCCTTTACGCTCATCCAGGTTTGTTACCATATTAACCTTAGTAAAGCTTAGCCTGGAATTTTGGTGCTTTAGCAGGAGGTACAGTACATCTTGCACAAGATCTATTAACCCTTTCCTGTTTTACAAAATTTTGGACCTGTCCAAATTCAAAGGTTTTGCAGACGAAAACTTAAAGCAGATTTAATTTGAAAAATAAGCATTCAGTAGGGTAGAAAATAGTGTAGAAAAAGAAGAAATTGCTTGTCAGAAGCAATTTCTTTTTTTTCACTATGTTTTCTCAATCATAAAATCACAGGCACGTAAAAAGCAGGGATTAAACAGCAAAGGGTTAAGCAACCATTTTTGTTAAGCAACCATTTTCAACTTCCCCCTTCTTTTAATAAAAATTTCAAAAAAAGTATTATTATTGGTCTAAAAATAAACATATATGAATCCTACGTGGTGAAATTCATTAGAATCATCTCAATGAGACAATTCTTGTTAGTTTTAACAATATAGGATTATTGAGAAATTTACAATTACATTGTAGACTTGCGGTGGTACTTAAGCCTATATGCTTGCTTTTACTTAAACTTGAAACAGACTTGTGGACAACATTTAAAAAAACCCAAAACAATTAATTTGAAATAAAAACTATATTCAGCTGTATAGGGGTTAATAAGCATTTTCATTATCTTGTTTCCACATCAACAACATTAGTTTCCATTTCTCTTAGCAGAAATTCAAACCTTTTGTTGATTGTATGTCATTCCATGTGATTATAAAATCTGAAACCGTGTTAAAAGTGTGTAGTATGACGTTTTTAGTGGATGAAACACATTCAGGATATAAATGTTGATGTAAATTGAGATTTCTGTGAAATTTTACGTATATTGAAATCATTGCCTCATAGAAAAGTCATGAAATGACCCTCCTGATTTAACCCTTGTCATGCTGAATAAATTTTGGCAAAAAATGTCATCAAAATCAAAGGGCAAAAAGCACTGAAAGTTCCACCTATTGTTCAATTTTTATTTGAAAAACTAAGTCTATTGACAATTTTGGGATGAAATTGAGAAACGGGTGGTGTAGACTAACATCAGACTGCACATATGTGCAGGCTGATTTTTTTCTATAGCTCCTGTCAAAGAAGAACTAATCAGGGATCAGCATGACAAGGGTTAAGGACAATTTAATTCCCCCCACACTTAGGTAGTGGACCCATGTTAATTCTGCAAAGGTTTGGAAGTCATGAACTTTAACAGTGTGAACCGAGGCTCCCTAATGATTTCATTAGTAAACCTCGATTATCATTGTGAAAAATCAAGAGTTCTGAAATGTTGCTGAACTTTTATAGGTCCACTACCGTAATCCTCTTTTAAGAATTTTTTTTGAACAAGTTGGGCAAAATGCTCTTTACCTTACAAAACAGGGCCAACAATGTACCCTTACTTATTCTGATTTTCGAAACACTATAACTCCTCAAAAATAAAATTTTCTCTTCAATGCTTAGAAATCTTCATTCGTTGAATAAAAAGCAAACATAAATTTTCTTTTTCATAGCCAAGACCTGGACAGGAAGAAAGTACAAGAAACTTCCGATTGAGAGTTTTGACCCAACAAGATTTGGAGCGTTCCAGGGCTCGTAATATGTACGCCATTGAAATCGAGGTTGACGGAATCATTGTTATCGTAGACATCCGTAGTGTGACTGTCAATGGGAATGAGGCAACACTACCATTTGTATCAGAGGCAGTGTACATTAAACAGGCAACATCAATCTTTAAGATGGTGAAAGTGTTTGGAATGACAATACTGTATGATGGAGATCAGAGATTGTATGTTACAGCCCAGCCTTTCTACGATAACAAGGTTTGTTTATATGAAAGGGTCAGTGAAAAACAATTGTAAGTGACCCAATGATATAGAGCAACGTCGGGTATTATCGACAGCTTAACGGTCTGGGGGATACCATGCCGATGATACCCGATAAAATTACAAACGGAAGTTTACACTAGTTTATTTCGGGGATACCCTATAACGTGACGTCATTGGAGAGAGATATCCGATACCATACTTCTGATAATAACTATCTTATCGCGCCGGTGTGTGGCGGATGTTATCGACATGATTCGGCAGTTATCGACAGGTCGATTATTTTTTTTAACTTCAAGACAACTTCGCCTAAATTGGTTGTAAACAATTCACGAGAATGGCAAGACCGCTTACCTACATTCCTCAGAATTTCTCCCTTCTAACTTACGCACCAATCTAAATAAAATGACAGCTATCTGGAGCATACTCCATCGCAAGACATCAGTTGATGACCGGGTCGCGCTTACGTTATGACATACGGAGGAACTGACAACCAGACAGGTGGATGAATTGAATATGTAATATAGAGTTTGCGCCCAAGGGACATTACCTTAAAGATAAAGATTAACTGCGATTTTTGAATAAACCCAATTTCCCCCTTTCGGGTGCTAATATCGGCCATTTTGGGGAGTGATTTTCGGTTTTCTATCAGTCTAAAAAACACACACTCGCCACAAAAACAATGTCAAAATCTATTTGTCGGTACATGAATGCAGCCAATCAAATTTCTTAATTTTAATTTATCTATCTGAAATAAATGATTACTTATCACGATTTCTTAATTTTCAGAGTGTAAATTAGGCTGATTTTCCATTCGTGTAAATCGCATTTTTCAGAATAAGGAGTAGACCACGGACCCTAAATATACGTATATTGCGAGTCCCTGAGGAGACACAGCTCCCCTTGAAAATTGTTTGCATTCTTTATCGAAGTTTTAAAATCAAATTCCACGTAAGCTATAATGTTCTCTTCCATGTCTCGAATAACTTACTTCACTTAATAGTAAACAATATCCTAACAATATTCTAGTCAAAACATCCAAGCGATAAAGACACAGGAAAATCATAAACTTTCTTGTGTAACTCCTACTTAATATGACATCACTCAGTCTCTTTAAATTTAGTTCCCGATGGACTTCAAAGAAGCCGCCATAAACTTGGCTTGTCCAGGTCGACCCAACCCGGCTTTGTGAGGAATAGTAACACACTGGCTTCATATGTGTGTCTTTGTCGGATTACTCAATAAAACAATGAATGGATTTAAAAATCGTAACTTCTCAATTTTAACCAGGTAATTTATTTTGAATATTTCTCTCCTCGTTCATCAAAAGCGAAACACTAAGTCTTGATTAATTGGCAACCTTGGTTTATTATCAAATGATCTTCGAATAATTTTAGTTTTCTAATAACCAAGCAACCAAACTAACAAATAACTTACCAAATAATAGCATCGGGTCTGAAAATGTGTATTTATTCACGATTTGATGGCCTGTGGTTTTGATCACGGTTGACTTTGTACTGGCAAATTTCCGAATTTAAGCATCTCGTCACATTTTCAACATGTCACAAAAGTGAAGTCTGATTACCCCCACCCCGGCCTTCTTATGGGCATTTACGGTAATTTCAAACCATAAAATTATCGGATACGTCTATGCGAATGAAGATTAATTGACGAAAATCAGATGGTTTTGATTTATTTATAGGTATGTCGATAAATGCCGATCGCTTCAATTTTTGTCGCCAGATATCGACATCGCGCTAATTGGGATTATGGCGTTCATATTACGCTTGGTTTAGGGTTGTGGAGCACTATACATTGCATATTTGGTGTTTTAATCTATTTATAGACAAATCCAGTGAAGTACGATTTCAAACCGAAGTTGTAAAAAAATAGTACCCTCCTTATCTATCAAATTAACGGAGCGAAAATTCAGAGAGTAAAATTTTAACTTGCATTTTATTTTCAGGTAAGATATTTTTGGTGACTCTTTCAGGACTAATTGGAAGTTGAGATAATATTTCATGCCATATGTACTAAAACTGATCATATTTCGTAAGAATGGAGGTCAAAATAAAAACATGCCGATAACTACTGACGGTCGGTAATACCCGACGTTGCTCTACAGTCAGTCTCTTATAAGCAAGCTTTCTTTTAAATATTAAAACATGAAAAGGTCAAGGTCATCTATCAATTTTCAAACACTTTTAAACCTAAATCAAAGACTTTAATGGTAGTGCGTGAGACTATCAATCTAGAGGTCCCAAGTTCGATCCCCGATAGAGGCACTCATCCTCTCCGACCATTTGTCTCTCGCCTATGGTTTGATAATCCTAGACCTATCTGAGAAAGCAGCTGGAGGCTAGGACAGGATGTGATGGTAGTACTGGTGAGAGAAATACAAGGAAATTCCCGAATCCATTGTTAGGTACTGGCGCCAAAACTGAAACATTTTTGAAAGCGGTGTAAATCCCCATTCAAATCAAAGACTCTTAATTTCATATAACTTTAAGGTTTTGTAGTAAACTGGGGTCATATATGGTCATTCAGAATGAAAGATCACATTTATGGAGCATCTATTTAAAGCAAGGTTAAAGTAACCTGTAAAGGTCAAGGTCAACTTTGAAGGTCCAATTTTTAAAGAAATATACTTTTTTCAGAGATGTTTGCATATTGCAAACACTTTGTGTTCATCTTTGATTGGTAAAATGCATTTCATTTTCCCACAGTTGATTTGTATGTGTCTATTTTCTCAAGAAATAAGCTTTTTCAGGGTTGTTTGCTTACACATCTTGTTCATCTAATTTTTTGGTGAATGAATTTCATTTTTTCCACAGTTAATTGGTATGTGTGGAACATTCAACTATAGAAGTGATGATGAGTTTTATACCCCAAACAACATTGAAGAATCGCAAGTCCTGAATTTTGTCAAGGCCTACACAGATTCTACTTGTAAAAGAACCATCAGTGACTACATTAGTATTTGTGGGACTCAAACAGCACTGGTAAGTAAAGGGTAAAAGAGTATTTAATGGCCCAGTGTGGTGCAGAAGTAACTGCCTTTAATAATTATAGGCATTTATAACTGTTTCACACTAAGCCATTCATAAGTGGTACTCAAAACAGCACTGGTAATTATATATTACAAAACAACATTGATGAATAGCAAGTCCTAAACTTTGTCAAGGCCTATACAGTTTCTACTTGTAAACGAACAATCAGTGACTACACTAGTATATGTGGGACTCAAACAGCACTGGTAAGAATTTTTTACTGAGAAGCATTGAAGAATCCCAAGTCCTAACTTTGTCAAGGCCTTCACAGACTCTTCATGTAAAAGAATCATAAGTGACTACTCAATTATATGTAGTACTTAAACTGGTAGGTAAAGGGTATAGAGCATTTTAATGGCCTAGGGAGATGCAAATGTAACTGCCTATAATAATTATAGGCAGTTATAACTGTTTCACACTAAGCCATTTATAAGTGGTACTCAAAACAGCACTGGTAAGTTTAATTGCCAAACCACATTGAAGAATCACAAGTCCTGAACGTTGTCAAGGCCTACACAGACTCTACGTGTAAACGAACCATCAGTGACTATACTAGTATATATAGCACTCAAACAGCACTGGTAAGTTGAATTACCAAGCAACATTGATGAATAGCAAGTCCTGAACTTTGTCAAGGCCTACACAGATTCTACTAGTAAACCAACCATCAGTGACTACGCAAGTATGTGTTGTAACAAACAGCACTGGTAAGTAGGCGCTGGACATGTGACCTTGAGGTCTGTGGTTTAAGCCTCACTGTCACTGATTCCTTGCCATACTTCCAGCTGTGTTTGGACAATATCTGTCCAGCTAAGGAATAAGGAATTTGTAAATTTAATCACTATTAATTAAAAGCCATTAGAAAAAATTGACCCCCTCGAAATGCTTCAAAAAGGTAGTAAAACTGTAATAATTCCTGAACATTTTGGAATTCATTATCTTTCACAATGTTAACCAAGGTTTCCTAATGAAATCATTAGGAAACCTTAGTTATCATTGCTTAAGTTAATTCTTTCCAAGTAGTTGCGGAACTATCACTGGTAAACTTCCTTAATGTAAAGCATAACCTTGTATGCATTTGGAAGTTAAGGTTGTTTTCAACTTCATTCATATATAGATATAAATGGCTCAAGTATAATTTTCCAGTTTAACCATGCTGAAACCATCTGTGCCCACATTCTTGAGAAGGACTTCCTCGGTAACTGTGCAGGAATCTTTGATCCTATGCCATACTATCAGCTGTGTTTAGACGATATCTGTCGAGCTAAGGACAACATGGATTTCAAACCAATGTGTGTTATAACGGCGTCCGTGTCCAGAGAATGTTATATTTACAACGCTGGTATTCAATGGAGTGACTATGGTGACCTGCGGATTCAATGTGGTAGATATAAAATTACTTTGCTGGCTCAGCACAAAACAGTTGTAGCTCCCTATAAACATATAGGGAGTTACAACTGTTTGGTGCTGAGCCATTGATATATAATAAGATATAATTTCTCTAATTTATCTTATTTGTTCTTAGCTTTGATATCTTATTTTTATTTGAATTGTTGTAGGAAATAATTTCTTGAAGTTATCATGCATTAAATTGTTTTCATATCGAAAGACAGGACATATTATGGGATCAACTGTGGCATCCGGTGTCCGCGGGGTGGGTGGCGTCTACTTCTTTGTTCAAAGCATAACCTTGTCACCTTAAGTCCCATTGAATTGAAACTTGGCTCTCAAAGCTTTGCTGTTCCTCTCATGATTATGGAGTGAAGTGCACAGGAATCATAACTATTCCTAGCTTAATTTTTTAGTTATTTCCCTTTGCTGTTTTTCATACTTAGGCATCAAGCAGTGTTATGGGTGTATCTTATGACAATTTTGCCTACTTGTTAATATTTAAGCATGACATTTTCAACAACTTTAAAAGTGCGCCAAGCAAAGACTTTGGTCAGCCTATGCATCCGCACAGTCTGACCATAGTCTTCACTATGCGCTTTGTAAATAGATAGGTTCTCAAATTGTCTTTAGACAGTCAGATAATCTTCTAATTGCAATATTTGACTATCTAGGCTGCTAAATGTTTTTACTTCACACACATATCCAATTGATGGAAATGTCATGCACAGGCTCATTTGGTTTTTATTTTAATGTAGTTTGCATACTGAATCATCAGATAAATGTAAGTGCCGAAAAAAAGAACTATTATGAAACTTAAAACTTTGAATGATGGTTACATTTCTAAGTTTGAAGTAATTGCTTATTAATTGGTCTAAATACATGTATTTTTAATTTTACCTGTACTTTTTTTCGTTTTCTAGAACAATAAACAAAATGCACGGAGAGTTTTAAATACATGTATTTTTCATTTTACCTGTACTTTTTTGGTTTTCTAGAACAATATACGAAATGCCCAGAGAGTTTTGGAACAATTTACACAGAACAAGCCAATATTTGCGACAGTAAATGTCACGATCTCTCCGTCACTGACGAGTTTTGTAACGAGGATATGACTGTAGCTGGGTGCGTGTGTACTAACGGACAGTACATGGACTACAACAGCATGTGCGTTGATAAGGACATGTGCCCATGTTTGGATGAGTATGAACCTAACAGTGATGTGACATATGCACCAGGGTCTACACTTGACAGAACGTGTGATACCTGGTGAGAATTCCTTTCTTCTATTTCATATAATTAAAGAAGGTAAAAGTTAAACCGACACCAACTGATTATTGGAGGAAATATTTGTTTCACTATGTCTGTCTATCAATCCATTTATCCATTCTTTCATCCTTTACCCTTTTTAGTTTCCTAGTGTCCCGACTCTAGGTCAAAAATGAAAGTGATCTAGAATCATGAAACTGCCTGTGACCCAAGGAGGTGCCCTAAAGAAAAAGAGCAATCAATTGTTTTTCGAGTAAGACCATTTAATGTTTTTTCATGAACAACAAAAGCCTTACTTTCACTCATAGCTCTACCACTAAGTCTTGTGAAAATTTAGCTTTTATTTTTACATTCTCTCTTAAAAATATATATCGATCTTACACTGAAACAAATGATAATCCTCTATATCAAAACTTTCTTAGAAATTATATTTTCTAAAAGTTTAATTTTAAAATGTCAAAATTTGTTAAAAAAGAAAGGATTTAGTATCTTTATTTTATTAAGACAAAAGAAGATGAATCTCTACTTATAAATATTCCCCTTGATCATTAGAATATCTTTGTTTCAGTACATGTGTAGAAGGAAGATTTGAATGTGAGTCGAAAACTGACGATGGTTCCTGTGTAGACGAGATGATCTGTCCAAACGATCTTGTGTACTTGAAAAACTCATACATATGTCAGAGGTCATGTGAGTCCCTGTTTGACTCTTGTGGAATTACACGATCATTCACGGGCTGTGGCTGTCTGGATGGCTTTGTTATGTCACCAAATGTAAGTATGTAACATAAAACCTGTATTAAGGTAGTGAACCTGTAATAGTTCCACAACGTTTTGGGAATAATGAACTTTAACAGTGTTAACCAAGGTTTCCAAATGATTTTCATTAAGAAACCTCTTTTAACATTGTGAAAGATTATGAGTTCCTAAACGTTACCGAACTATTGTGGGTCCACTACTTTAATCAAGCACCAAAGAGGCCTTCGAAAAGTGCTTGCCTTAGACAGGTGCTTGCTTAATACAGGTGGTTGTTATGACAGGTTTGATTGTATATGTTCATGAAACAGAAGATTCAAATCAATGGAAAAGAAAGAAAAGACATGAACGAAGAGATTGTCATAGAAAGTAACAATAATCAAAGCCACACTCTTTAAATTTTCATACAAAAGGAACAGCAAGGATACAAAAAGTATATTTCCTTGTCAGATTGCACTAAATACGCAGGAAGTCGATATTGGAAAGCATGGAATGTTTTCTGCTTTTGGTAAATTTTCTGAATGCAGACAGCAGTCCAGATAGGAGGGTGTTAAAGCAGTCTAAAATCTCTATTTCCAAATTAAACCCTTTATTGTGGGTACTCATTTGAATTGTCTCGATGCGATGTTTCAAATGAGTACCAACAACATATTGTTTATGCCTGGCATTGGCACCTATCCTTTCTGACATTTCAATGGCTCAGCATTAAAGGGTTGTAACTGCCTATAAACATATTGGCAGTTACAACTGATTCACACTGAGCCATTGGTTTGTCTCCCAACACTGGATGGATAATCAGAAACCTAAGATGGATAGCAGCTGGTGGATACAAAAGGATGAAATGGTAGTACTGGTAAGAGAAATCAGGATTCCATTGTTAGGTGCTCTAGCTGCAGCATTATAACAGAAAGATTGTTGAAAAGTAGCAATCAAACAAAGACTTCAAAGATTGTTAAAAGTGGCATTCAAATAATGACTTCAAAAATTGTTAAAAATGGCCTTCAAACCAAGACTTCAAAGATTGGTATAAGTGGCATTTAACAAAAACTTCGTTCAGTTATTTTGTTTGCCATAATAATTAATATAAAATATAAATATCATATAAAATTATTTCTTATGTTAAAATATTTTTTATGCCCCCGTATCGAGAGATCGGGGGCATATTGTTTTACTCATGTCCGTCCGTCTGTCTGTCTGTCTGTACGTCCGTCTGTCTGTCCTTCCGTCTGTCCGTCTGTCTGTCCAAAAACTCAACCAAACTTAACCTTTGCCTTTTCTCCAAAAGTATTTGACATACAAAGCTGTACACCAAAGTCAAGGTCATGTGACAAGGTCAAGGTCATGTGACAAGGTCAAGGTCATCTGTCAAGGTCAAACTTTAAAAAAAAAAATGCCAGTACGGGGGCATTTGTGTTTCACAAAAACATCTTGTTTTCTAATTTATTCAGCAAACCTGTATAGTGCCAGAAGACTGCCCATGTTTCTTCTCAGGCCAGGCCTATGGTAATGGAGAGATTTTGAAGAAAGGATGTAAAGAATAGTAAGTTTAAAATGCTTTACTAATCACTGATTCCTTTTTTGAATGTTACCTGTCACGCAAAAAAGGGACCATCTGGGAACTCTGTAATATGAATTGAAAAAGAGATTGGGTCCAGCATAGGTAAATCAGAGGTCGTATTTCAAAAATTCTTTCACTGGAAGGTAGATTGATCATTCTAGATTCAGAAAATAAGCACACTGCGAAAAGTATCGATCCTAGTCAGTCTGCACACTTCCAAGATTGCCCTTTTTTGCATGATGGGTTACAAATATATATAACTTCAAAAGTTCTAGTCCTGATATGATTTGAATGAGTGAGGATAACAGAGCTAAAGATAGAAGGGGTATTTTGGATTTAAGATTGATGTTTTGAAACTTGCATAAACATTATGTTGTTGGTACTCATTGGAATTGAGTACCCACCACATTGGGTTTCATTGAGAAATAAAGAATTTAGACTGGCTTTACCCCGTCTTATCTGAACCTCTGGTTAAGTTAGAGAAAGGTTTTTATTTCCCCTACATCAAAAGTCCGGGACATATTGTTTTATCCATGTCCATTTGTCTGTCTGTCTGTTTGTATGCAAAATTAAACCAGAAAACTTAACATTGCCAATATTTTCAAGGCTATTCAAGTTACAATGCTCATATTTGGTATGATGATAGATCTCGATAATATGCATCTGCTGGTGCCAAGGTCAAGGTGATACGACAAGGTCAAGGTCAGCTGTCAAGGTCAAATTTCTAAAATATTGCTTTTTTTGGGGGGCATTAGTTTCACAAACACATCTTTTTTTCTGTCATGTTCTTCATTTTTCTCATGCACACCCCTAGATTTAGTTTACCAGAAAAAACACATCATAGAAAATGACAAAAATAATTAAAATGACAACTTTTCTTTAAATTTTGGGGAAACTTTACAAAGCATGTACAATGGATAAATAGAAAAAATCATTTTGCAAATACCAAAAAGTTAGACCAAACCTATTGTTTGTGCCTACAAAAGACCTTTGCCCTGAATCCTCAATATGCCCTGCATTCAGGATATGAAGAAAATTTTAATAGTGAGCATTCTACTTGATTGCTACACAAACACTTTCCAAAAATGACCATTTGCAGGGCCACAAATATGACTTGATTGTACATGTAAACTTAATCCCTCAAATATTACCAAAATTATTTTTAGATTCATATAATGAAGTAAAGATATTTGCTATTCATAGGTCCTTCAGATGATTTCATGCCAAAATAAAGCAAAAATCATGAGGTTTTTGTGAAAATAGACTATAATCAAGATACAGGCTATTTTTGTTTGCTTTGCTAGTCTCTAAGTGATGTTGCTAACCAATTATTGCACATGCCCCAAGCAAGCAAACCATTCAGGATAGGAAAGCAGGAAAGTGTTTGCTAATTTTTGCAAGCACTTTTCTCTGCTGAACACAAGGATTGACTAAGGGAAGAATTGATAGCTGTCTGTGATCCTGTAAGGCTTTAGGCAGGGGTGTGGAATTTCCATGCCTGACCTGTTTGACATGAGATTTTCAACCTCCAGACTAGTATATTTTTCAAGGCTACTTGTCTGAGGACAGGTCATCACTAGGGCAAATCTTGAATTGGCACTGGGTTTCAGCATTTTCTTCTTTAAAAACAATGTTTCTCAACATTTACATACTCTCTTTTTTGCAGACAAGTACGAGGGTTGATCCAGAAATTCGTAAAATGGGGTTCTAAAACTTAAGAAAAGTTGACTATCAAAACAAAATTTATACATTCGTTCGATTCAACATCTGTGTAATATTTGTGGAAATTTTCGACTGTGTAAGTTATATAGCGACTGTAAAGTGACTAATCTAAAACATAGACCCCGCACTAAGGCGGGAGAGCAAGAACGTCAAATGCGACGTCATTTTTTACTCTTTTCTATATAGTCTCCATTTGCTTACATGCCTTTCCGTGTCTAATAAAATAACTTGCAGAAAGTATCCACATTCCATTTGGAATTCAAATTGGGGTACAATTTTATAGGAATAGTATTTCTAATGAGGTGGATACCAAGATGCAGGACCTTTAAGTTTAGAAAGTAATGAGAATCAATTTAGACAACTTCATTCTCTTTAAACCCCATTATACCATTCTTAATTCTCTAATAAAGCCTGGCGCTCCTAAAATATACGAGGTAACTCAACAAAAACTTCTTTTTTTTGACATAATAATATTTTTCTAAAATATCTGAAAGGTGATGTTTGGTGAATATCTCATTTTCATTACAAAATTCGAATAATAAACGGAATTAACAATTTGGTGTAGTCATCAGGTTGCTTTTCACTCGAATATTAAGTCTTATTTAAATCATCATGTGTCCGTAAAAACTCTTCCCAAAATGTTTAAAGTATGACAAGTGATTCTCTATTTGGCCTTATGAACTTATAGCAAGAATTTCAAATGGAGTATACGAAAAGTGTCAGAAAATTTGATCAATGTAACAGAGTTTCATTATTTTTTACGCTCCCCCGCCTTAGCATACCTATGTTGCTATGGTAAGAAATCTAAGGCCGCTTTATATGAATTTGCAAAAATGATAACATTTTTGCTCTTCAATGATAATTGACTACACACACGACAAATTATACACTGAACAAGTAAGAAATGCCAAAGTTATAAGCCCATTATACGAATTTCTGGATCATCCCTCGTACATTTTGATCCTGGACATATAGAAAATCATCTTTGACTTTTCCAGGGACAAGTAGAGAAAGTGCATATTTCCAAACCCCTACTTGCAGTCTTTGTTCAATTTTGATAAAAAATATTGCATTTCACTTCTTTTCAATTGAAATCCTTTAATCCATTTCAGTCAGTGTGTTGATTCTAACTGGGTCCAGATGACTGAAAAGGATTGTCCTGGTGAGTTCATGTTCATTTCTGAAAATCATAAGTTTTACTTGTCCAATTGGAAAGAAAATCAAGAACAACTTTTGAAAATAAATTTATGAAAAAGGGTGTAGATCTTACTGGAATGTATTAGTATCATACAATAAAAAAGATAGTGTAGGTAAATTAAAACAAGAGCACTGCCAAAGGGTGCTCTGGCTTGGCAGTAGAGTGCTGGATGGTGAAAAAATCTAAGTCATAAAAGGGGCATTATTTGCACAAAAAGCTTCTAGAGTTATCCCCCTTGCTAGTAATGTTTACCCTTTTGATGGTGAACATCTGTGCCAATTTTCAAGTGAATGCCTTCAGTAGAACCAGAGATATAAAGAAATATGTCAAAGTATTTGCATGACAACAACGACGGTGATGCTGACGATACCAAAACTAAAGCGATACCTCGGGTTTTCTCTGAATACAACCGAGCGAAAAATGCTTTACCCATGTCATGCTGAATAAAAGACCTTGGCAAAAATTGCATGAATATTAAAGTGCTCGGGGCACTGGATGCACTTACTGTGCGTCTATATTTATTTTGAAAAAGTAATTTTGAAACATTCCTGGTTTAAAAAGGAAAGCTATCAGGTATATACTAAGATCAGACTGCATATAGACTGCAGTCTAATCTTAGTATATAATTCATGCCAAAGCAGGAATATTCCAGGCTCAGCATTTAGGAAAACAAATTTATTCTCTTCCTAATTTTCCCTTCAATATAATCATCTGAATCCTTCTTGCAAAAAGATTGCATTTTAAGCTCAAGATGCATGGATCAACTTAACACTTTCCTGTTTTACAAAATTTTGGACCTATCCAAATTCAAAGATTTTGCAGATGAAAATTTAAAGTGGATATAATTTGAAAAATAACCATTTCAGTAGGGTAGAAAAACGTGTGGAAAAAGAAGAAATTGCTTCAGAAACAATTTCTTCTTTTTTCACAATGTTTCCTCAACCATAAAATCACAGGTACGTAAAAAGCCAGGATTAAACAGCAAAGGGTTAATTTCAAACTGTAAAATATGATACCTTAATTCTATGGTGTAGGTAATCATTGAAACTATCTCATAGAGACAATTCCAATGAGTACCAGCAAGATAACATTTGTTTCGAAAGTGAATATCAATCGTAATGATTCCCTCTATTAATCAATGAATTCTGTTTTTCCTTATTATAGGTGTATGCTGGGCAGCAGGAGATCCCCATTATACAACATTTGATGGCAGACGGTTCTCCTTCATGGGAGCGTGTTCCTACACCCTCGTCATGGTACCAGACTTATTTGATGTGACAGTTGAAAACGTACCTTGCGGCTCGACTGGGGTCACATGTACAAAATCTGTTACCGTCAACATTGGAACTGTAAAGATACATCTTGTTAGAGATAAGGATCTTGTAATCGGTGGTACTACCTTTCCTGATTACTATTACAGGTGAGATTTATCAAAACATGAAAAAGTTTTAAAACTTATCTTTCTATCCCTTTTGATTTGAATTTTGTTTTAATCTAATTGTCAATTTTTATACACCGTCGAAGGTGGTCAATGCCTTGTGAATGCAAATTTAACAACAATAATGGGTTTGATGATATCCACACAGTCCGCCCAGAATCTTCCCTTTACATTTTATATGTAGACACAATTTTTAGGTATCTAAGGCAGAAGGACATGCACTGTATGACTGACTAGGATGCCTGCAACTCAAGCATTTGTCAAATTGTTGGAAATTTCACACACAAGCTCATTTTCCATCTTCTGTCACATATGTTTTCTTACAGGATTGTGCATTTTTATGTTGCTATTTTCATTGTGTATGGTTGTTGTTAAATTCCTGAATTCGCTGTTTTTAGATATGGCTCTGCAGTTAGGATGACAAAGGTTTTCAAACTTTAAAAAGAAAAAATTGTAAATGTTTAATTTACGTTTTCATTCTGAATGCAGGGTAGATTTATATTGTAAAAACTCATTAATAGAACCCTGTTTCCCTAATGCATCTCAGACTTTATATCTCTGTTTTTCAGTTCCGCTGATGGAAAGATCTCTGTAAACATGGCTGGTGGTTTCTTTGTGTTTGTTCATGCAACTGATATTGGCCTCACTGTGCAGTATGATATGGGTAAATGAAATACCTTATAATATCACTTGCATCAAAAGAGTGAAATTATCCTGTTGAATATTTTTGATAATACACAAGTGTTATTACACTTAGCGGAATAACTATGTAAATGAGCTTAGAACATATAGCAATGTTGAATTTTCATTGTGAAAATGATGTATATAATAAAGTATTTGCTAACATTATTTTGCAAATGGTGTTACATGTTTTGTGGAAATAATTGAATCCATAAATTTCTGGAATTTCCTTGATGTATCACAAAAGTTCAGGTCATATCATAAATAGAATATCAAATTTGTGCTCAGAAAATATTGAATTTATTAAACTCCTCATCTAAAACAGATAAACCTAATCAGAGTCTCATTTTTATTTGTTTTTAGAGGACTTGTTTAATAACTTTGATATTAAATGAACACTCATTCAATATCGCCAAATCATTTTTGTAATGCCCGCTTTTGGTGAGCAACACTTAGTTGTCACAACAATAGTTCACTGCATGTGATTAAGTACATCAGTGAGTCTGTCCATTGATCCATCCATGATTTTGTCCAGAGGATTACTTCTTAATATATGATCTGATTTTGAAATCGCTTGACTGAATAATTCTCCATCATGAGTAAATGTGCTATCTGAAAAGAATCTTTAAGATAGCTTACAGGTCAGAAATCAAATTTTAATGTTAAATTGTGAGCTTAGAAAGACAGCAGTAACTGTTGTCCTGTGACACCAAGACTAAAATGTGGTGTTGAATCATATATTTTTAGATCTCTAGAATCACTAAGCTATACTTGGAAATTGGGAATTGTAAGAGTCATTAAACCCTTAACATGACTATAGAAAATATGAATTTTGACTTGATTCCATTGAAACTTTCATTTATTTTATTTTCAATGTTTAGATCATATGTTTTTGTTTGAGATAGGAAATATCATTTAAGTGCGGCTGAACAGACTTCTACATAGGCATTTGGAAGCAGAATAGATAGAGGATAATCGTTTGTTTAAGTGTAAGATCGATTTATATTTCATTGAGTGAACAACAAAAGCTATATATTCACGAGTGGCAGAGCCACGAGTGAATTATAGCTTTTGTTTTCAAACGATTATTCTATTTCTTTAATGCAAAAATGAGACGAAATGTGAAATTTCTAGGACATATTTTCGTAAAGCGCGTCATTTTGGGCTTGAATGCTATCAACGTTCATTGTGACGTCACTTAGATGACTTTAGATAGGATGAAATGCACAAAAGCAGGGTATAAGTTTTTGATAATTTCACTGCTTTTGCGGTGAGTTTATCAAGTGATAATCTATCGTTATTTCTCGATAAACTACCGAAAAGCATTAAAGAAGCTTGTTTCTTTTATGCTTTTCAGTGGTTGATCCAGGAATAAATGTTTTGATAAACTCACTGTCTAACCAGTGAAATTATCAAAATCTTATTCTTCCCTTTCATGTATTTCAGCCTTTCTGATGTCATCTAAGCAGAGACCAAAAGCAATGCCATCATGAATGTTGCAAAGTATTTTTGTGCAAAAACAAGCTTGAACATGATTTGAAAATTCATCACATTTTGTCTCATTTATGCATTAAAGAAATAGAATAATCATTTGTTTTTTTTTGAAAGATCAATTGACATTTCATTTTGTAAACAAAAGCTTTATTTTCACTTGTGGATTAGTCACTTGTGAAAATAAAAGCTTTTGTTGTTCACTCAAAGAAAATCTATCTTACACTGAAACTAACTGAAAGGGTTACATTTCATAGATACAATTATTTTTCCAGGAACTCGAGTGTTTGTATTTTTGAATGACGATCATCAGCTACAAACAAAAGGTCTCTGTGGAAACTTTAATGGAGATCTGAATGATGATTTTCAACTAAAAACTGGAGGGGTGACTTCCTCTGAATCAGGTAGATAGTGGTTGTCACATTTCTCTTTGAAAGAGGTGAAAAATTGATAGATGAATAGAAATGAAAATAGAAGAAAAAAATGAATGAAAAATGAAAAAGAAATGAACAAAAAAAATCTTGAAGGTGGTGAAATTTGAAAGGCAATATATGATTAGACCTGCAGTCCAATCTTAGCATATTTGTCCCTCACCAATGGGTTCATAGTCATAGACCTATGTGAGATAGCAGTTGGAGGCTAGGAAAGGATGTGGTGGTTGTACTTGTGAGAGAAATACCAGGAAACCATTGTTAGGCGCTCCAGCCACTGTGATATAACTAAAAAATGCTGAAAGCAGCATTAAATTCCATTCAATCAATCAACCAATCTTTAATAGCTGATTTTTTTTAATGAAGACAAGTTGAAATGTCACAAAAGTTAACAATTTGGTTGAAAGAAACTTAATATTCAGCAGGCTAAGGGTTAATTTCCTACAATTCCAGAATTTGCCAATTCCTGGAAGACCAAAGAGACTTGTGCAAACACAGATGATGAGTCCATGACTAGTGGGTGTGAGGTGAGATTTATTCCTTACCTTTTTGATAAAAATGAGTCTGTGTGTGACTTGACACAGGCCACCAGCTACAAACAACTGACATGCAAATAACACGGGACCAAGGAATGTATACGAACAAACACATGTCTATGAATCACTAGTGTGCGAATTGCTGAGATTTTACTGTATGAAAATTTAAGACTTTTAAGATGAAGCAATCTCAGCAGTAATTTAAGAATCTAAATATATTTGAATTAGGAAATGATGATTTTATGACATTGACTTTAAGGAGTAGCATTGGCGACAACAAATGTTGACACTCAAAAATTTCGAGAGCCAACGCCATTTTAACTGACATCATCAAGGATTTCCCAAAATTTTCAAAATAGTATTTTTCTCTTCATCCAAGGTTATCATCAGATTGGCCACGTGTTGTCCTGAATGGTCTGTAGCTATCTATATTGTGTGCGGTGAAGACTCTGTTCAGACTGTGTGGCTGAACAGGCTGATCTGAGTATTAATATTGCGCTCATATAAAATTGTTGGAAATGTCATGCACAGGCTCAAATAATATCTTAGTCGTTGGCTCGTTCTATTTAAGGTCAATGTAAAGCAGCTTTTTCATATTTACTAGCTAGGTATGAATAATTTACTTGAAATGTTAATTAGTATCTGGGTAACCAAACCCTTGTAACTTCAGCTTGTCCAAGCTGAAGATTCGGTATCCCAACGATAAAGTGTGTTCACTTTTGGTCAGCATGTTTATCCATTTGGTTATACATGTAGGATACAGTTTTTTACATGTGTTTATGATAATTGCTTACAAACTTTTGAAAAATCCAAAAATAGTGAAAAGTATTCTCGACAAATTTGTGGCTAAGCCACTCCCTAACAAGTGAATAATAAAGCAGGATAACAACAAGGCAAATTATCAAGTTCTGAAATAATCCTAGTAATTACAAGTTGTAAAAAATCTTAGAAATCATACAAATTCAAATCATCTTCAAGCAACATCAATAAATATTTTACGTCTTTTATTTAGGAAGATGCATTAAAACACAGAGCCTTATGGGCAAAGGATTCCTGTGCTATGATTGATGATAAAAATGGAACATTTGCAGAGTGTATCAATGTGATGCCTGAATCACAAAGAATGGCTTTCTATGACAATTGTTTATTTGATGCATGCAGGTATTGTCTCATAATTCATTTTATAATCTTAAATACGACCAGTTCATTACATAAGTGGGTCAAGGAGTCCGGGAATCCTTTTAACTAGTTAGGACTCCTTCAATTTACACACACAGAGTCCAGTGGACTTCCAGGATCATCTTTTTTCCTCTGTGTTTTCCCAAATATGAAAATTCAGACTCCTTATTTTGAGCTTGGAATTTCTTAATCCATTAATTTACATTAATTCTGAAAACTGATCTATCATGTTACTTTGTCTTAATTTCTGAAGCATATTTTGAAAAATATGTTCAATGTTTGTTTGTTTTAATGGTGTTTTACTCTACTTTTAATAGCAATTTAGTAATCCTGCAGTGGTTAGATCACCTAACAACTGATTTCTGACATTTCTTTACCAGTACTACTACTTGATTCTAAATATCCACCAGTTGCCATCCCAAATACTTACGTAATTATCCACACAATGGTGGTATACGAGGGTTGTCCCAGAAATTCGTGAACTTTTTCAATCATTCAAAAACCCAGCGTCCGATTGAAGTAAAACTCTTGAGTTGACAACACACGTTAATTGGCAACAAATGGATCAAGGTTTTACGGTTTTAATAGGTTCATGGTCAGAAATACAGCTTTAAAAGACGGGCTCGGTAGGAGTGGTCGGCGCACTCCAAATTTGTTACTTACAAATTTTACATGGTAGATGTTCGAACATCAATGTTTTCAACATTCACGAAGAGTTTGAGATAAAACTAACATTGTTGAAAGCAGTGATTTTTGGAGATCACGCATGTGTATTTTCATACAAATGACATTGCGCATTGGGAATTTATGAAGTTTTGTTATTTCCGAGTGCAATTTAAATGGCGTGAAAATGGCGACGTCAACGGAACGCTCGGCGCACAAAATAGTTCATAATTAGGCTTGGGTCGCGAAATAAGACCTTTACAGACCATAAGAGAATTCGAAATGAGGAATTACCATAACCTTACGAGGTCTACACACATTTATCACAGATAAAAGAGATTTTAGATTGAAACTGACTTAAGGACAGTAGGGGAAAAAAGGTCGAGAAAGAAAGAACCAATGCGAGGAGCGTCGATAAGGGAATAAAAGACGTTTTCGACCGACGCCAATCAGAACGCCTGACAGGATAAACACAAACTAAGAATAAGTAAATCAGCACTGTATAGTTTGAAATGACTAGATCATGAGTCGCGCCAGTACATGATAGGTATCGAGGCTTTAAAGAGATGTGCATGTATTTTTGGCATCAGCAGAGATTTGGATACGGAACCCATAAAACCCCATATTTCTTTGGCTTATCTTGATGAAATAAGGTAGCGGTAGTCTAATACTAGGGTATTCAAAAGGAAATCCAAATAATTATTTCCTGCAAGTGTAATACAGTAAAAGTTCCTTTTATGAAATGTCTAAAATCATACCGATCAGTTGTGTAAAAAATAGCATTTACTTTACTCACCCCTTCTCGGGTTAAAAAAAACCTATATTGGGTATCAACGCAAAATATTGATATTCTTTTTACAAATCAAATACTCTATTTAATGCACAAAACAAGTCTATATCAACATTGCTTTGAGATATGTTTTTTAACAAAAGATTCTCTCTCCGTAACAAGTACATAGGGCCGGTAAGGACGCTTCTTTGAGAAGAAGTGAATCGGCTTAGAAACGACGTTTCGTGTATTATCAAACGACGTTGATAGCGTGCGCCGACAGCCATTTACTAGTGTTACTTTTTATTTCATATCTCCGCGAATATTGAAAATAGCCCTCTGTAATTACACCAGAATAAAGAAAAATGATCAATCCGAATTATTTGTAAGTTTTAGCTGCATCGGACGTTTGATATAAAAGTTATCACAGAAGTTCACGAATTCCTGGGACAACCCTCGTATTTTGGAAAACAGTTTCATGAGTTAAGTGAAAAATTATTTGAAAGTTTATTATGATTTATGGCAAGATATATTGACATATTTATACCTCCACAACGAAGTTATAGGGGGAGTATACTGGAATCAGGTTGTCCATGTGTATGTCCGTCTGTAGACATAATTTTGTGTCCTTTTCTCCTCCCACAGTTTTGAACCAGTTTTGCTGAAATTATCAGGTTGTTTCCTTTCATATGAAGTTGTGCGCCTGCAATTTTCATCTTGATCCAGTCATTAGTTTCAGAGTTATGCCACTTTGAACATTTTAAGGAGGGGGGGGGAGTAGTCCAAATTTAAAATTGCAAAACTCAGTAGCCATAAGGGGAGTTACCAAATTCGGTAAGTAACATCATCTTGTTGTTATCATGTTGCAAAAAGATAATGTACTGAAAGCACTTATACGAGGGTTGTTCAAAAATTAACCGGATTTTGCCTCGCAAAATTTTATTTCTAAAGCAATCAAACTAAATTTGGTATCATTCGCTGTCAGAATTCAATCCACATATGGTTATGTAGAATTGATATAGTTATCGAACATAGCGCGCGCGCATCTGCCATATAAAATGCCATGGAAACGAATACCCGGCGCAGCAGATAAAATAATACATTTATTTGGTCTTCGATTGTAAATATTCCTTCTTTTATAACTGTTGAAACATTTAAAAAATTAAGTGAGTTGTTGGAATAAGTATTACAAATGCATTGTCTTAATTTGAAGTTATTTGACCGTATAGTTTTTCGATAATATTCGTTTAAAATGTGGCGGGGTAAGTGTTTCGAAACGTTCTAGACGACGTCTACTAGATGCTTGGAATTTTGATCTTTAATAATTCTATTCATTATCTACCAAAATAACGAAAGACATAAATCAAAAACTTGTCATGCTGAAAGGGTATGGTTCATTCTTCCAAATGCTTAATTTTCATCGGTGAAGACGCTTCCGTGACCCCTGAGATAAGAGGAAGAACAGACAGAGAGAAACTTGTCAAAGCAACTGTAGGGACGTTAATTGCCGAGTCTCTGGAAGATATAGGCGATTAACTAAGAGGTACCTTTCTAAGAACCTTGACGTCGTACCATTCGATTTTACCTTTATATAAACTATAAAAGGACAGATTAATTACAGGAACACTGAATTCATCCTTCTTCTATGAATAACGAGTCGTGACAAGCTAAATTACACAACACCAAATGTCTCAATTCTCGACAACGTCACTAACGTCATGTACAGTGCGCCGCCACCTAATAACCATGTACTTTTGTTTGCATATGAAATGAATATATATCGTCCAAATCCTTCAGGCTTTGGCAAGTTAGAGCATATTAAGTGTCACGTTAATATGAGTATATTTTTTTCACATAGCGATAAATCAGTGATAATTAATAGACCTAATCCGGATAAATATTGAACATCCCTCGTACTAGGACATAGCCTCGGTAGGACAATGCCCTAGTGGGGGGTATGAGTTTACTCTGCGACAGTTCTAGTTTGGTCTATTTGAATCTGCAGGAAGTAAATATAATATCTCATAAATACTGGAACAATTATTGAATGTCTTTATTCATCCTTTAGTTGTGACAGCGGAGGTGACTGTGAATGTTTGTGTACGGCCATTGCTGCATTTGGTGATGCATGTACAAGGCTGGGGTATCCAACAAAATGGAGGACACAACATCAATGTCGTAAGTCCAGATACAGTTTTCTATGTTTAACAGCTTTCTTTAGACAATTTCGTAAATTGATCTTAACCCTTGTCATGCTGAATAAATTTTGGCTAAAAAGTTTATTAAAATCAAATGGCAAAAAGCACTGGAAGTACCAACAGTAGGTCAATTTTTATTTGAAAAACTAAATCTACTGACAATTCTCGTTTGAAAATGATAAACAGGTGGTGTAGACTAACATTAGACTGCACATATGTGCAGGCTGATGTTGGTCTTTAGCTCCTGCCAAAGCAGGAATGTTCTGGGTTCAGCATGACAAGGGTCAAATATGTATAAATATAGAAAACAGAACTGATTCACAAACCTTGATTTATCTTATTGTTCCGCAGATTACAAGAAATGAATTGAATTACCGGTAACCCATGAAACAAAATATTCTCTGGAATGTACCAACTTGCAAAATTTCAATTAAGACATTTCACTAACTATTTCTGTTACCTGTTTAGAAATTTTCATCCCTATTTCATCAATTCAGTGTGAAAATGGTAAGGAGTATTTAGCATGTGGCTCCCTGTGTTCACAGACATGTAGAGAAATCATATTTGTATAACATTAGTCAATTTTATATTTAAACAAGGTTTCACCATTTTAATTAATATTTCAGCAATTCAATGTGAATATGTGGCAGAGTGTGAATGTGGCTCCACATGTCCACAGACATGTAGAGATATCAAACAAGCCTGTGCCAAACATTTCCAACAATTTGGCACCTGCATGAGATGAAAACATTTAGTAGCCCTGACAGTAAAAAATGCAATTAGAAAGTTGCCTAATTGTCTACATATACTTTGAGACCTTATCTATCTATGAATCATAAAGTGAAGACTCTGGTCAGCCTGTGTGGATGAACAGCCTGGCCAGAGTCTTTGCTTTGCGCACAATTGAAATTGTTGGAAATATAACACACAGGCTAAATTATCATAATCTTAACATTATCGTCAATTTTATATTTGTTCAATTTACACCATTGAATCTTTAATTCAGCAATGTTGTTTGAATACCGCTAAAGGTATTCAGCCTTAGGCTCCATGTTTACACAGACATGTAGAAATATCATATAATCTCAACATTGGTCAATTTTATATTAGTACAAAATTTACACATTTTATTTGTGTAACAGCCATATAGTGTGAATATTGCGCAGAGTATTCGGCATGTGGTTCTCCATGTCCACAGGCATGAAGAGATATTATGTTACAACAGCACTAGTTTATTTTTCAATTCTGCAAATTAACACCATTTTATTAATATTTCAGCTTTTAGAGTTAATATGGTGCAGTATAATCAGCATGTGGTTCTCCATGTCCACAGGCATGTAGAGATATTATGATACAACAGCAGAATTTTATTATTTTTAATTGTGCAAATTAACACCATTTTTAATCAATATTTCAGCCATTCAGTGTGAATATGGTTCCGAGTATTCAGCCTGTGGTTCCCCGTGTCCACAGACATGTAGAGATATTATGTTACCACAACCAGCGTATTGTGCAGAAACAGAATGTGTGGAGGGGTGTTTCTGTCCTGTAGGAACTTATCTCAATGGTGAATATTATTAACACCTTGAAGGTTCGGTGGAGAACAGTTGTAACTGCCTATATACATATAGGCAGTTACAACTGTTTAACACTGAGCCATCAATATTCTCATGAGATTTTCATAGAGACAAACTGATTCAGACAGATACTAAAATGGCAAGGTTGGTACATGTTTTTTAACACACTTAACGGCTTAATTATTTTAAATTGAAAAAGAAATTGTCTAAGTGGGATTCTAGGAAATATAGTTTATGCTGAAATGACATTGAATTCATCACGAGGTGTTTGCTTTACTCATTGCAAGGATATTTCCTGATAGGAACACAAGTTCATGGGAACAAGAAAGACATACATTCAAATTTTTCTTCTTTAACAACTTTTCTATTTTAGTTTTAATCAAGAAATTGGACTTGAATATTTTCCTACAAAAATTGTTGTTGTTTTTACTTGAGATTCAAACCTATTCTTTATGTCTCTGGACAAAAACACAAACATGTATATGGGCAAACACTCACATGCATGCACACATGCATGCCATTGTGGCATATTGTGTACAAAAATATGTCTTATTGATGTAATAATTTTAGCTGTTTGACACTGAGTCATCAAATAGGGATCCATAACTTATCATTCATGTTTGTCTTTTTTCAGATGGCAAGTGTGTTGATGTGTCAGAATGCCCGTGTTATGTGGAGGGTGAGGAGTATATCTCAGGAACGGTCTTCAACGATGGATGTTCTAACTGGTAATCTTGAATTTAATCTGAAAATATTAGACCAATCACACAAAAAGGGACCATTTGGAAACTCCGTAAAATAGATATTTGAAAAAGAGATTGGGTCCAGCATAGATCAACCAGAGGTGGCATTTCAAAAATTCTTTCACAGGAAGGTTGATTAATAATTCTGGATTCAGAAAATAAGCAAAGTGTGAAAAGTTTCAACCATAGTCAGTCTGCACAATACGCACAGTCTGACTAGGGTTGACACTTTATGCACTACCCAGATGATCCCTTTTGGTGTGATGGGTCATATATTCATTAATACTTAAACAATAACTGTCATTTTGTGTTGTTTTGTCATCTTCCTAAAGTATAGTTAACAGCTTGAAGATATTGTGCAATGATTGCAATTGTATTGTTGGCTTTCAGTGCAAAACTATTGTGAGTGCCCATTTATTTATATACATTTACAATATTGTTGTGCTGATCTCTTGACAAGCAAAAAGTAAGTTCAATTGCTCTGACATGGATGCTCAGTAACAATTATTACTGTATCTTTTTGTTGATTGTTTTTCCTCAATCAATTTTTAGACATAATCACCTGTCTGTAACAGAATGTTATCTAAATATATAAAGACTTATGTTTAACTTCTAGTTTATGGGTAGAAAATGCGATCAAAAGAACTAAAAGTGATAGCTCAGTGCTAAACGAATGTAACTGCCTATAAATATAGGCAGTTACACCTGTTTTGCACTGGGTCATTGATGTGTTAGTAAGCTAAAACTGCACCTTTGTTGATTGTCTAGAATGTTTTGAGGCATAGTGTCCTTTTAAAGCCCTGGTTGCCAGTAAACATGTGTAAAGATACCACAACTGTAGATAAAGGAGAAACATCTACATATTGATTTTATGTATGATTTGTAGTTCCTGTGTTGAGGGTGTGTACAAATGTAGGGGCTAGTGCAAAACTATTGTAAGTGCTTAAATATTTATAGGCTCTTATAAAAGTTTTACATTGACCCCTGGAACTGTTGCATGTGGATTGCCCTGAATGTTTTTCGATCCTGAAAATAGGGCTGTGTTTGTAAAATATTCATTTGTGATAGTATGCCGTCTATTCATTTTATGCATAATTTCTAGTTCATTTGTGGAGGGCATGTACAACTGTGTTTAGTGTGCTGCTGACTATACAATGATAAGACATTAGAACATGCTTTGATAAGATACATGTATTTGATTTGGTACCATTTATACATATTGATTTTATGCATAATTTCTAGTTCATGTGTAGAAGGTGTGTACAACTGTACCAATGTGGATTGTCCTGAGTGTGCTGAGGACCAGTACCAATGTTTAGACATGGTTACCTGTATTGCCAACACATCTGTGTGTGATGGGATACCAGACTGTCTGGATGGCTCAGATGAAGTTGACTGCGGTAAAAATATTAACCTTATGATGACATATTTAAGCTGTTTATTGCAAATAGACCAAACGACAAATTTCTTTGTTGAAAGGATTATGATTAAAAAGAAGGAGAATAGAGAATAATCGGGGAAAATATTTCACCATTTGTTGTAGAAGTCATTTGTTCTGATCTTACAAATACTTACTATTGTTATGGCATGTTAGTCAACAAAAAATGCATTCTTGGGTTGCCAAGCAGGACCCTTTAATTTGGAAATATAGTCCACCCAGATATGAAAATGGGTAGCAGTAGTTAGAATCAATCACATCCCTCTCTGTGAACATGATCTGGTATGAGGTAGGACAACAATGGGAATTGTGACTTTTGACCCTTCATCATGTTATCCTTTGATTTACAAAAAAAACACCTGAGGTCATTAAGAGCAATAGCAGTCATGCTATGGTCATTTTCTTTTCACACAAAAATGAAACTTTGAATTTTGCTAATGAATGAAACGAGTAATTTAATCTTTCAGGTATCTGTAGATCAAACCAGTTCCTATGTAACTCGTCTGAATTGTGTCTGGCAATGACGATGAAATGTGACGGCTTTGTTGACTGCTCAACAGATGACTCTGACACATCCGATGAAGATGATTGTGGTTTGTGCTTTTTTCTGTAATGTTTTTTATGCTCTGCCACTCATGAAACTATAGCTTACATCGTTCAAATACTGAAATATTAACCTATCTTGTACTATAACAAAAGTTTACCCACTATTTAGTTGAACCTTGTTTTTTGCGCACATGTGACATTGTTGGAAATGTCATAATTATCGTGTTATATTTACCCAAGGAGTCTGACATCAAACAAACTTATTATAAATACCTTAATTTAACCATCTGAAGCTAACGTTTACAGCACTGGTATTTGAATCTGTTGGTTACATTAGTGATATCTCTGAAATCTCTGAAATCAATAAATTTAGTTCTATCAAGGGATAAGAATGTAAATCATTTTTAGCTAGGCTATTTTTAGCACACCTTAGCTCCACAAACTTAAGGTGAGCTTGTTTGATCGTTGAATCTGTCATCTGTTGAAACTTGATCAGAATGTTAGTGTAGTCATTTAGATAAACCCTATCAAACAGCCAAGCATAGGCACCATACACTAGTATGTCTTTCTTTACATTTTTTAGCTCGGCTATTTTCAGAGAAAACCCGAGGTATTGCTATAGCCATGTTATCATCGTCATTGTCGTCATTATCATTATCCTTATCCTTGTCATTGTCCTTGTGCAAAAACTTTGACATCTTGTGATTACTTTTGAATGATAAGTGATAGGGCTCTCATATTCCACATGATGATTGTCTGGAACAAGGCCTTTCTGTTGGTACCAAGTTTAAGGTCATCAATCAAGGTCAAGGTCATTTTTCTAGGTCAAATTTGTGAAAAAAATCCCTAAAAACTTTGACATTTTGCGATAACTTTTGAATGGTTAGTGATAGGGTCTTCATATTTCATATTATGATTGCCTGGGTCAAGGCCTTTCTGTTAGTACAGAGTTTAAGTTCATCAGTCAAGGTCAAGGTCATTTTTTGAAGGTCAAACTTGTGAAAAAAATATTATTTTTTTTTATATTTTTTTTTTACTCGAGGATAACACGATAAAGGGTCGAATGACTCTTATTTCCATCGTGGTCCTAACTCATTCCAGATCTTATCCTACACATAGAGAGAGAGGCAATGGGTTCTAACCACTGCTACCCACTTTTACAGCTGGGTGGACTGGGGCCCTGTCTGTAAAGTGTCCTGCCCAAATACACTACCCGCCTCCGGTGGGGCTCGAACCCGCAACCACCAGGTTACGAGTCGAGCGCGCTAACCACTCGGCCAACGAGCTTTGACATAATTGCAATAACTTTTGAATGGTAAGTGATAAGGTCTTCATATTTCACATGATGATTGCCTGGAACAAGCACTTTCTGTTGGTACCAAGTTCAAGGTTATCAATCAAGGTCAAGACCATTTTTCAAGGTCAAATTTGTGAAAAAAATCCCCAAAACTGACATTTTGCGATAACTTTTGAATGGTTAGTGATAGGGTCTTCATATTTCACATGATTGCCTGGGATCAGCACTTTCTGTTGATACCAAGTTCAAGGTTATCAATCAAGGTCAAGTCATTTTCAAGGTCAAGGTCATTTTCAAGGTCAATTTTGTGAAAATAAAAAAAAAAACAAACAAAACTTTTACATATTGCAATCGCTTTTAAATTTTAAATGATAGGGTCTTCATATATCACATGATGATTGCCTGGGACAAGCATTTTCTGTTGTTACCAAGTTCAAGGTCATCAGTCAAGGTAAAAGTCATTTTTCTAGGTCAAACTTGTGAAAAAAATAGCAAAAATTTTGACATATTGCTATAACTTTTGAATGGTGAGTGATAGGGTCTTCATATTTCACATGATGATTGCCTTTGAGAAGCACTATCTGTTGGTACCAAGTTCAAGGTCATCAGTCAAGGTCAAGGTCATTTTTTAGGTCAAACTTGTGAAAAAAAACCTAAAACCTTAACATCTTTGTGATATCTCTGGTTCTCCTGAAGACATTTGAAACATTTTCTGCAAATTATGCTCCTTTTTCTTTTTAGTTTTTTAGCTCCACTGGCTGAAAGCCACTGTGGCTATTGTCATGGCGTTGTGTCCATCTTGCGGTCGTCCGGCCGTCCATCCGTGTGTGCGTGAATGCGTCCGGTCATAAACGTTTTCTTTAAGAATCTTCTCCTCAGAAACTACTGGATGAATTTCAACCAAACTTCATAGGAATGATCCTTGGGCAACCCTGTTTCAAAGTTGTTCAAGAAATTTTGATCCAATCAAAAACATGGATTTAATGGGCTTGGCTAATTTCCAAATATGGTAAAAAGTAAATTTTCTCAGATTCAAATTGATGGATACCTATGAAATTTTACATAATTTGATCCTTGTGTGACCCTTTATCAGTCTACAAAAGATAATGGAGATCGGATGAAAAATATGCATTTTATGGGCAGAGGTCATTTCTCAATATGTTATATAGTGGAAACTATCAAAATCATTTTCTCAGAATTTAATTGATGGATAATAACCAAATTTCACTGGAATGATCCTTGAGTGAACCTAAATCAGTCTATTAAAAATTATAGTGATTGGGTGAGAATAATGTATTTTATGGGCGGAGGTCATTTCTCTATATGTTATATAGTGGAAACTATCAAAATCATTTTCTCAGAATCTAACCAATGGATATCAACCAAATTTTACTGGAATAATCCTTGAGAGACCCTCGATCAGTCTACCAAAAGTTATAGTGATTCGGTGAGAATAATGTATTTTATGGGCGGAGGTCATTTCTCTATATGTTATATAGTGGAAACTATCAAAATCATTTTCTCAGAATCTAACCAATGGATATCAACCAAATTTTACTGGAATAATCCTTGAGAGACCCTCTATCAGTCTACCAAAAGTTATAGTGATCTGATGAAAATTATGTATTTTATGGGCAGAGGTCATTTCTCTACATGTTATATAGTGGAAACTTTGGAAATCATTTTCTCAGAATCTAACCAATGGATATCAACCAAATTTTACTGGAATGATCCTTGAGTGACCCTTAATGAGTCTACAAAAAATTTTTGTGATCAGATGAAAATATGCATTTTATGGGCGGAGGTCATTTCTCTATATGTTACATAGTGGAAACTTTGAAAATCAATTTCTCAGAATGTAATTGATGGATATCAACCAAATTTCACTGGAATGATCCTTGAGTGAACCTTAATCAGTCTACCAAATATTATTGTGATTGGATAAAAAATATGTATTTTATGGGCGGAGGTCATTTCTCTATATGATATATAGAGGAAACTTTAAAAACCATTTTCTCAGAATGTAATTGATGGACATCATCCAAATTTTACTGGAATGATTCTTGAGTGAACCTATATCATGCAGCCAAAAATTAATGTCATTGGATGAAAAATATATCTTTTATGGGCAGAGGTCATTTCTCTATATGTTATTTAGTGGACACTTTGAAATTCATTTCAACATCAGTAAAATCCAAAATATCTTAAAATGTAGGCAAACCTTAGATTTGTTATTTCAAGAATCTCAAGCCTGTGGAGCGACTCAAGCCATTCATGGCTTTCTAGTTTTCACCATCCATTAGTTTTTTTACCATCCAGCACTTACAGCTGAGCGTAGGCACCCGTAGGTGGTGCTCTTGTTTCAACTTAGAACTCATCCACAGTCAAGATACCAATATCCTGTCTTTGGCACCCATATATTTCATTTCTAAGCTTTGTGTTACATTTCCATTACAGGAGAATTTGAGTGTCCTGAAGGGCAGTTTATGTGTGCATGTTCATATATGTAAAACATGTTTATATTACAGGAGAATTTGAGTGTCCTGAAGGGCAGTTTATGTGTAAATCAGGATTCTGTATACCAGGAGACTGGGTCTGTGATCACCATTATGATTGTGGGTTCAGTGATGAATCTGATGAATACAATTGTACTTATCCAAGTAAGTCATAAAACTTTGTGTTCTTAGTATCAACCTTTATCCTACAGACATTAAATAAATTTAAAAGGACCTGCCAACTTTTTGTTCATTTCGACTTCTACAGCCAAAGTCTTCCCACAATGAGTCTGTAAAAGCATGCTAAGCTATATAGGCTAAGATCTTAGTCAATACAGTCTGTCAAAGCATAGTTTACAGAAGGACTTTGTTGTGAATAGCCTGATAAGGGCAAACCTTTGGTGTTTTGTGATTCTTGAATGTCTGTCATACGTTGCCGTACATGTGAGCCTGCGTAATAGTGCAGTTGGTAACACATCATTATCTGCTTCTTCAATAATAAGGGATCAAGGGTTTGATCCCTGCTGGTGGCACTAATTCTTTTTCCAACATTTGTATCCAACCAATGGATGGATAATTGTAAATCTAAGTCGGATTGCAGCTGGAGGCTGGAAAAGGATTTAATGGTATACCAGCCCTGCATTCAGGAGAGCAAAGTATAGCCAACTTTAGTGAGTACTTTTCTGCTTTCCCTACCCTGAACAGTGTGCTTTCTTAGGCGCTTCCTATAATCTACTAGCAACATCACGAGGTGACTAGCATAGCAATGGGATAGCTGTTCTCTGTAATCTTGAGTTATTCATTTTGTTCGGATAATTAATCATCTTGAGAGTGGGATCTATGAATAAAAATTGTTTTCTGTGTGCTTTTTTCTGGGATAAAGCTTTGAATCAAGTCACTTCTGTGCAACTGGGTCATTTTTGGTAAGCGCTTTGGGTGAGTTTAAGAGAGACTGCTAGCTATAAAAACTATTTGCAGCAAGCACTTGTGCATCCTGAATGCAGGGCTGGTTGGAGACTCCCTTGTTAGGTGCTTCAGCTTCTGCAATATGACTAAAAAAGATGTTAAAATTGTTGTTAAATTGCATTCAATTAAATTCCATAGGCGGACATTTGAGCCTGCAGACATCAAAATTCAAAATTATTACAGAGAAGAGGCAAGGGTTCAGTTTATTTGATGTAGTCTTACTGATAAATCCCTTAAAAATTTAATCAATTTTGGAAAAAATAAATGGGGCAAACAGTTTGCCAATCATATCCCACTTTGCATGCAAATGCATGTGCAAAGTGGGATATAATTGGAAAACTGTTTGCACCGTTTGTTGATCCTGAAGGGGGGGGGGGGGCTGGTCTTTAAACAAGTAATTAACTGTTTGAAAATATGTATATGATCATTAAATATGAGTTCTATAATGGCTATAATGGTGCTATTTCATTTATCATCTTGTCACAGCTACGCCCCCAGCCTGTCCCAGTATTCGTCACTATACATGTAGCAGTATACCATGTGGTCCAAACTACCAGATTTGTGACGGCCATGATGATTGCGGCGACGGATCGGATGAGATAAACTGTGGTATGCTTTCTTATAATAATCAAGGGTTTAGAGCAAGACTGTACTAAGTGTAGATGCATAGTATATACACTTAGTATAGTCTTGCGCTGAACCCTTGTATTGTCCTCTAGAAGATGAACCCATATTGAGTAAATTCCAACTGTATATTTAAGCCCAAATCATCTTGTAACACAAGCCTTTACTGACTGGCTATTCTACCTAACCAATTATGTCATGATCTCTTTTCAAATGAGCCTGTGCATGACATTTCCAACAATTTGACATGTGACATGTGTTTTGAAATCATTGGAAATGCCACACACAGGCTTAAATTTTAGTCCAGCATAATTAACCTGGGATATTGTATATACAATGACCCAGGGTGATGGTCCTTTTCTTAAGATGCTCAACTAAGGGTACCAAAATTATCCCTTGTTAATATGGGTGGACCAAAACTATGATTGTGTTCAAATTAAAGATAATGGTGTATTTCATTACAGTTTAAATCTTACAAAAATCAACATTTAAATATATACAGTCGTCGAAATTAAAGATACATTGTGTAATGGACCGTTTAAAAAGTCACATAATTTGTGTTGTCATTCGTCTTGCAAACTTAAAGTTAGATGATATTCCCTAACTTTTAGTAAAACTGTTGATTGACACTTAGCTGTATTTTAATCAGAACTTTTTATACATATCACACTTACACAAAATGCAACTGTTTTTAAGTTAACTTGAATGCAACAAAGTATTCCACCTAACTATTGATTCATTTAATATACAAATAAATGTACATGTACAACAACATCATGAAACTGTTTATAAGCTAACTATTGATTAATAACTATCTACAGATAACTTTAATATGTGGGAACCAGTTTACATGGAACACCAACACATCGTGTGAATTTTAAGCACCTATTATATTATTTACAAATAATTGTACATGGGAGTACAGTCGTGACGCGCTAATCCGGACACTTTGGTTTCCTACGAGTATGTCCGGAGTAACCATTTTTCCGGATAAACAATTTTTCATTACAATCCGAACCTAGTTTCGTCCGCCATTTTGACACTATGTTGTTGTTGTTTCAGGTTTGCGGTGCGTCGTTAGAAGTACTATTACGTGTAATTTTGTGAATCCCGAGAATGCATACAGAAGAAGATTACGCTTTTTGCAATGTACTGTACATGTTTATAAAATGGAAAAAAATATATTTATAATAATAAAAACGTGATAAATATATATTTCATAACATGCATCACGCTTCTCTTGTCTTTTTTTGGCTTGTTATGATATTTTGAGAGAAATTGACTTTCAAAAAATCATTTTGCAGAACAAGCCATTCAAAGGCCCTTAGAAGGGCCATTTCGTTTAAATCCTTTTAAGCATTATTCTTGTTTTTGACAATCTTCGAAAAAAATCGTTGTCAGAAAACAAGATTTGTGGCCATGAGAAGGGCCGTTTTATTAGTACAGACAATTTTGAAGGACTGAGGTTTTGACTGATTTTGACAATTGCGACGGAAATAGCTTTCGAGCGTCGTATTAAACAACATTCTCTGGTGTGGACTTTTGAACAAAGGCCAATTTTATGGACAATTTCAGAGTAGGCTTTCGGGAGCAACGATTGGACTTATCTTTGATAATTTGGAAATGGGTTTCTTTCCCGAGTCGTATGTAACGATAAGAGCAAACTTTCATTCAGATGTCAATTTTAAAGGACGAAATTTCGGGCATTTGGTAGTCCTGAAGAGGACTGTTTTCGAAGTTTCGTATGTCTCTGGCGTTCACTTGGAAAAGATGTCGAAGTCTTCGTCGGCGATGCTGAAACTTCAACTTTTCGTTTTTTGGTCGTCGGCGTTGACATTTTTTGTTGAGTGTAAGCTCTGTATGTTTGATCGATAGATGATCAGGAAATGATTGAAAAATGATAGCGATTATAATTTCTCAATTAATTTTAAAATCAACGGGGAGTATTGTTCTTCGAAGTAAAGATCAGTCTTAAGAGTAAGTAGCATAATAGGTGTTGACACGCGCGGGTGGAACACTAAATGTCACGTCGTGATCTCGACACACTTTCCTAATAAAATTGTTTGTAAGGTGCGAAAATCGTCTGCATTAAAGTATCTCCGTATTAAATGTTTATTAACACGTGTCAATCAGTCAGTCGTGACGATAAACGCGCTAATCATTTCTCAATGAGACGCGACAGATAGTAATTACAAAAGCTTTGAATTCGGACGACCAACCCTTAATCCGGATTACATAGACAATTTTATGTAGAATTTTGATATTCCGTTCCCGATTTTTAATTCCGGTTCCGGAATGCGAGTTTCCGGAGTAAAGTGTACAATTTATGAGTGAAATATTCGTTCCCGTGAATTCTTTTCCGGATCTTGAATATTCCGGATTAATGCCGTCCGTATAAACGCGTCACGACTGTACCTATTTACATGTCACACCATCACATCATGTGACTGATTACCACCCAACTTTTTATTTATTAAATTACAGATAACTGTACATGTGAGAACCAGTTTACATTTCACACAACACATCATGTGATTGTATACCAGCTTACTATTGATTCATTTATTCTATTTACAGATAATTGTACATGTGAGAACCAGTTTACATGTCACACCAACACATCATGTGATTGTATACCAGCTTACTATTGATTCATTTATTCTATTTACAGATAATTGTACATGTGAGAACCAGTTTACATGTCACACCAGCACATCATGTGACTGTATACCAGCTAACTATGAATGTAATGGTGTGATGGACTGTATAGATGGATCAGATGAAGAGAACTGTGAAGGTGGGTGATGTTTAAGGATGTTATATATCTTATCCAGTGTCCATTGCCTGATCTGAGTGCATTTTAGCTTAACTTAGTAGGTCTTCATATGAAAGAGTTATTCAAGAATCAAATATTTATTTACGTGTATGTATAAATTACAAGTTCATTTTATGATTTTGAAAATAAGAACTTATGACAAGTTCTTGAAGGTTTAAATGTTTCTTTTGGTATATGTAAAATCTCCGAGTTCTATCTATGATTTTTTAAAATAACTAAACAAGTTTTTTGAAAAGAAAATACTTTCTTCATGAAAAAATTCAAACAGATTTTGAAAAGATAATTTGCCTGTTATAATTATGAAGATTTTTTGTATGGTTAGGCCTCTAATGCTGTTCCCAGGATATTCCTGATACCTACAAGCTTTGGCAGATGGTAAAGATGTGCTTCTGATCTCAACCTACACTTCCTGCTTTCTTCTTATTGATTCATTGAAAAAATAGAGCCAGATAGGTTGAAATTTGAGCCTGTGTGTGACATTGCCAACAATTGAAATGTCCTAGAGGGTTGAACATTGAATTTGAGTAGTGTAGATAGCCACATACTGATGATATAAAGTTAGTTGATGGTCTACAGATACTTTGAGACCTAGACCTTATCTATCTACTAAACACAAAGTTAAGACTCTGGTCAGTCTGTGCGGATGCACAGGCTTGTCAGAGTCTTTGCTTTGCACATATTTGAAATTGTTGGAAATCTCATGCACAGGCTCACATCCCATTGATTAGATATAGGTTTGAAATAAAATTTAGAATAAGTAAGATCATAAATAAGGATGAACAATTCACTGATGTGTAAGAGATATTGATGATTTGTTTCAGGTTGTGAAGGATTTGCATGCGATAATGGAGAATGCATCTTGAATGGTAACAATTCATTGATATGTGACGGGTACCAGGACTGTGTGGACGGATCAGACGAAGAAAACTGTCATCCAGGAAGTACCAGTAAATTGTCCTTTCCAAAACTATCCTTTGATTCTAGAACTTTAAGTTGGAACAAAGATCCATGTCATCTCCTCATTGGCAACTGTTGTCCATGCTTCACAAAGACTATAAATACTATTTTTTATGAGTTTAAATCCTTAAAAATGACCTAAAAACCCTGAATAACTACAGATTCTCAGGAAGTTGGTAAAAGCCTTGAAAATGGAATGTAATATAAATCAGCATTGAAAAAATCATATTTCCCATTGCCAAAGGATGTCATTGAAACCTGCTTATATACAAGAAATATTAAGATTGATGAGAATCCTACTGATGACAATTATAGTTTCATTTATTCTTGTTTACATTGAAAGCGTTTTCTGTCATTAAGATTTTAAAGTTGAAATCCTTAGATATCTCTTTGAGGATGCTTAATCTTTCCTTTCAAAACTGTATTCAAACCATGCCAATGATGATCTGGGTGTAAGCAGATTGTATGAGTCAACTGTTTAAATTGGTCACTGGTATTGACACAGATAATTTAGTCTGTGCATGACATTTCCAACAATTTTCAAATGTATGCCAAGCAAAGACTCTTGCTTGCCTGTGCATCTGCAGAGTCTGACCAGAGTCTTCACTTTGCCCTTTGTAGAAAGATAAGGTCCAATAGTTTCCCTAGAAAGTCAGGCAAACATCTGATAATACAATGAGGCAGTCAAGGTTGGTTAATGTTGGCCCTTCACGCAAAATTCACTGGCTCAATTAGAAAAAATGAATCAGTGTAAGACATTTCCAACAATTTCATATGTGTGTAATGCTACGACTCAGTTCAGACTGTGCAGTCTTCACAACATGCTGAATGTATGGCTATGGACGGATGGTCTCTGTTCATAATCCAAAAATGGTTTCAATACATTATGTGATTGACCAGGCTGCTCAATGTCTATTTTAGTGGCAAACACAAAATTGCTCAAAATACCACACACAGGCTCACATTTCTCATTACATCATTGCTCCTAGTAAATGTAATAGGCTTTTACCATCATAGATGACTTTTCAAGATTTATTTTGATTGAAAATTAAGTGTCGTTTAAAGTAGACAACAATATTAGAAATAGTAACCTACTTGTTACTGGCAATTTCTCCCAAATTTCCCTTTACATGTGCATAATGATGTTTGAACAAGAAATTGGTTTTAACTGCCGATAAACATAAATGCAGTTAAAATAGTTTAATACTGAGCCATCAGTACGTAGTTTTGCTCTGTTAAGTTTATTTCATACTGTTTCATTTCAGCTACACCTTTGACAACCACGATATCTTCAAGTAAGTTGATCCATGATCATCTGAGAAATTATGCTTTCTATACAATGTCAATGTAAAGTCAAAAGATGTACAGTCTTTCTTTCTTTCTCTTTTATACATTCTTTCAAATGGAATTGAATAAATAATTATAGACAAGAATTCATTTATTATGCCAAAACCCTATCTATTTTAGCAAAGACATAGTTTTGCAAATTAAAAAGCTGGGGCCTCTTTTGAATAAAAACTTAAAAGACACTTCCAAACGATGGAAATACTAATGAATATTACTTGCATTTAGCCCTGTAGAGGTCACAGTTTATGTTAGGATTACAAATTTTACAACAATAATTTATTTGGTTTATGTGTGAGTAGATTTTATTTGAATTTAGCCTCTGAGCAACATTTCCAACAATTTGAAATGTGCACCAAGTAAAGTCTCTGGCCAGCCTGTGCATCCGCACAGTCTGACCAGCGTCTTTACTGAGCGCTCTGTAGATTGATAAGGTCTCAAAGTATCCCTAGACAATCAGACAATCATCTATTCCTACTATGTTGATTTTTAGGCTGGTTATTTCTTGTAACTCGCACAAATGATAAAATATTGGAAATGTCACATACAGGCACAATTTTGTATTCTTTCCACAGCTATTGGATCAACTACCCCCTATGTGTGTGTAAAAGTCGAAGCTTTGAGGTATAAAGATGTGATACCAGATGAAAATATTATCATGAGTGATAATGTTATCCTCGGCAATGTCCGACCTGACAATGGCAGAAATGTTTTATTTGATGCCTACTTTACTTCTGTTTCCATCGTGGATATTCCCATGACGGTTGGAAAGATTAGTTTATACAAGGCATGGAATGTGGCGTTTGTTGTTTATACTGTAACATCAGTGGATGACAATGGGGATCATGAATCCATCAGTTTGGTAAGTTATAGGAGCATATGCATGAAATTTATAACTATCTTGTAAGTGTGTAAATTAATGTAGTGGACCTTTAATAGTTCCACAGCATTTCGGAACTCATGAACTTTCACAATGATGACCGAGGGTTTCCTAATGAAATTATTAGGATACCTCGGTTAACACTGTTAAAGTTCAATTCTGCCGAAATACTACATAACTATAACAGGTCCACTACCTCAACGACTCTGATCAGCCTGTGCATATGCACAGTTTGACCAGAGTCTTTACTGTGTCATTAGTGTTTAGCTGCTAGCTTAAAGTTTCTATGACCAACAGATAATATTTTGAATAAAGTAGAAGGCTATCCATGCTACTTATCTATCATGGACTAAAATAGTCAAAAGTCTTCTGTTAGTCCTGCACTTATGAATTTCAGAGTGCACTCCTTAATTTTACGAGTGTATGTCTAAATAATAAAAATGCAGTAATGAGTGTGTGCAAGAGGATAGTGCATCCGAAATTTTTGATAGAAAGATAATTGACCAATAAGAAAGAGGCACCCATCAACATTTCAGATATACAGCCATAAACTTTAGGGTTGCATGTCAAAAGTTTTGGTGTGCACTGTTTACAGGTGCACGTCTTTTTTAAAGCCTACAAAACTTTTTTTATACATATGATACATCATACTCCATATGTATGATTCATGCTCATGTGAAATTAATGTAAATGTTACAGACAGGCTCATGTTGTATATTATTCAGAAGGCATTCACTTGAAACTTGGCACACATGCTCACCATCAAAAGAGCAACATATACTATCAAGAAGGATAACTCTAGATGCATTTATGCAAATTATGCCCCTTTTTTTTACTTAAATTTTTTCACCATCCAGCACTCAGCAGCCGAGCGTAAGCACCTGTAGGCAGTGCTCTTATTAAATATTCATAGAGGGTTAATGCTCATATCTAGAATTTATATTCTTGTCATTTATATACATCAGTTATAACAAGGTTAAGGTCATATTTTTAAAAAATCAGTTCTAGAGTTGACAGTAAGATTAAAGATGCAAAGCGTTTTTGTGAGCAACTTTTTTTTCATAGTTTAAGCTTCTGGAGTCTGATATAATGAATCTTAATATGTACACTAAGAAAAACATTTGGTTGTAATGTCAGGAGGTTAACATTGCAAGGGCTAAGTGCAAAACTGTTGGAAATGCCTCTATCAAAGGCACAGCTAGAAACAGGTTTAACTGCCAATAAACATATAGGCAGTTACAACTGTGTTGCATTGAGTCATCCATATATTATAAGCTTGACTTTTTTTCGAAGAAAACCCAAGGTATTATGATCACCTTGGCATTGTTCCCTGTTGGCATTCATATTGGCGTGACAAACTTTCACCTAGGTCATGTCCTTGTTGTTATTGAAGATACCTTCATGAAACTTGGCATGTGTGCACACCATCACAAGAGCTACCCAGACTATCATGGGGGATAAGTCTAGAAGTTTTTTTTGTAAGATTTATAACCCTTTTTCAACTTTCAATTTTTGCATTATCCAGCACCTGCAGCCCAGCATTGCGCCCGTAGGTAGTGCTCTTATTTTGAAATATTATTATTGATTTTCCCTTTTCCAGACGAAAGGGCCAGATGAGGAGGCTATATTCTTTGATGTCCATACAAGGCACATTACTGCGGAAGTCTACAGGGATAACTCTGCCAAAAATACATCCTTCAAACTAGATCTCAAGGGATGTTTTGAAGGTAAGAAGGGTGATATAATGGGCCCTGTTTTTATGACATTAAATATTTAGACATACAGCCAAACCTGTCTTAGCAGTCACCTGTATTAAGCAAGCACCTGTCTCATGCAAGTGGCCATCGAGTCTCATCAAGGAATGAAACTAAAAACCTAATTACTCTGTATGATTATGCAAAGCAGATTCATACATGAGTGTGATAGGTTTTCAGTTTCATACCTCCATGAAATCAATAAATTTTACCTTCATATCTTATAATGTAACATTATGAAGCAATATGGAAAGATTTAAATAGTATGAAAACAATTTTTCAAGGGACTTGACTTTAGGTTGAAGTTAACAAAATGGCTGTGTGCTCAAAAATTGATTTCATTGAGGAGTAATACCAAATATTTTAGCCAATCAGAATGCACAAATCTTGATGGACACAACTAAATTTAGATTATTTTGAATTGTATTTGTTTGCTTTTTCTATAGATTAAAACTTATAAATTACAGATGTTCCATGTGTATTTGATGAACTTGACAATGCTGAAAACTTCTCGGCCATAATTCCCTCTAAGGCATCAGAAATGTTTGTCAATGAAAGTGGTTATGAGCTGACACAAGTAGAAACAATCATCTCCATGTTGTCTCAGTCAGGTGTTGATCAAGTGATTGCTTTATCCTTTGTCATTGATGATGCTGATTCAAATTTGGAGAGTATTTTTGCCACGGTGAACCCAGCTGATGGTGAATCTGTCACTCAGGTACATAACAATGAAAATACTGTTAGTAATTGGATACTATGAATAAAGTAGTTTAATGAACAAGATTTCTATATCCCCAGGGCCCAGATGTAATCTTTTGCATACTGGCAGGGTTTAGTGATTTTCTGTAAAGTTTGCCTGTGGCAGTGTATCTTGTGATGACAGCACTCTTTGAATTTATTTAAGTTTTTTACTGATTACATTAACCTGAAATGAAATGAATAATAGTACTCCCTTATGTTATGAAATGCAGAAGTGATGAACAAATATGACTCTCTTGCTAAAATATGAACTCATCAATACCTTAAGGTAGTGGACCGATAATAGTGCAGCAACATTTCCAAAGTCATGAACTTTGACAATTTAACCAAGGTTTCCTTACAATTTCATTAGGAAACCTCTGTAAACATTGTGAAAGATCATGAGTTCCAAAATATTCCGGAACTATTGAAGATCCACTACCTTTAGCTTGAAGACATGAAAATCAACCAAATAAAAATTTACATTTTAAAAAAATCAATAGAATACATCATTTCCAGTATGATATTCCAAAGCATGTAAAAGATGAAGAGAATAACTCATTGATGAGTAAAAGAAAAAAAGGTAATCAACCTGTTTGAATACATGAGCAATAATTATGTAACAAACCGAGCACAGACATGATCCATTCAGAGAAAAGGACATAACCCTAAATGGGTAGACTCTGTCTATATAGGCTACAAATAGTCAGATATCTTAGGGCAGGTCTCTCTCATTTGCATATCCACAGCATATTACCTCCCTTTAAACCATTACAATTATTTCATTTCTCATTTTAGGAAGTGACTGACTTTAGTTCTGGAGATGAAATCCTGATCATTTTCCCTGACAACACTTTCGGATTTTCTGTCGACCTTCAGATTGTGAAGAAATCAGGGGCAGATAACCCTTTGATTTCAAATGCGACACTCAGAATATGTACACATGAACCAGGTACGAATGTGTTTTTAAGGTAGAGGACCCTTAATAGTTTTGCAACATTTTGCAACATATTCTTTCACAATGTATACCGAGGTTTCCTAATGAAAATCATTAGGAAACCTCGGTTAACACTGTTAAAGTTCCTTACTTCCTAGATGTTGCAAAATTATTACGGGTCCACTACCTTAAATGAAAAACTTTCAATTGAGCCTGTGTGAAATATTTCCAACAATTTCACATGATTGTATCCAAAGCAGAAAAGTTTAACAGCCTAGACAACAACAGAATTGCAACAAGAATATATTTTGACTGCCCCAAGAGAGATAAATACATTATCCAGCTATAAAGTGGATAGTGAATACTCTGGTCAGACTGTGCAACTGCACAGGCTGGCAAGGCTTTGTATTGAGCACAGTCATGTGAAATTGTTGGAAATATCACGCACAGGCTCAATTGTTGGAGTTGATGAAGTTTTTGATAAAACATTAGATTAAACAATTAAAATATATATATTAACAATATAATTCATTTTATAGGTGGAGCTACCGATGTAGTTATTATTACTCATAATATAACAATTAATTTTGTTTGGAAGGCCACTGTAATGTATAGCTGTTGACATTAGTATTGTATTTGATTGCTGAACCCTCATAATTTTGGTGTGCTTTTAATGGAAGAAACAGACACTATAGAAATTCCAAGAATACACACACAATAGTTTTCTTTCTTTTCCCTTTGTATTCTTATCATAATTAGGTGCAATGGTGCATGACCAGGAGGGAGTAATTTTTCACAAAAAGTTGTGAACTTAGGTAGACTTTAATCTTTTAATTTAACTCATCCCCTCACAATTCCTGTTTTTGATACCAAAAAGAAAAGAAAAAAGAAAGAAAGAAAAATAAGGAAAACATTGATAAATGAAGAAAGTGCTTGTAACAAGCAGTTTCTGCATTTCCAAGAATATTTTCTACCCAAAAAGAAAAGAAAATATAAGATATTGCCATATTTAAATTGTCACCTGCAACTTTTTCAACTTTTTCTATATTATTGGTTCAGAGAAATGCATACCATATTTTTGTGTGTTTGCATTTTCAAGAATCATTTCACCTGAAGACTGACTAAAATTAGAAATTTTCTTTTTCAGAAGAAGAATTGACATCAACTAGTACAACTCGTAAGTATCTTTAAAGTTTAATCAGGCTTTCAAATCTGTCGATTTGCTTTTTCTCCCTAAATTTTTAAGTTATTGGGAGCCCAAGAAAAACTACATTTTTGTTATGATATTCATTAGTTGGGTATCAGATTATCTGATATTGCTCACTATACTGTACTATATGTGACCAGTCACATGAAAGAGGACCATCTGGGTTGCCCAGTCTGACTAGGGTTGAACTTGTTGCTCCTTGCACATTTTCTGAATCTAGAATGATCAATCTACCTTCCTGTGAAAGAATTTTTGAAATGCCATGTCTGCTTGACCTTTGCTAGTGCCAATCTCTTATTGAAATATCTATTTTACAGATTTCCCAGATGGTCCCGTTTTGCTTAACAGGTCACATGTGATGATTTTATTACACACTACATGTTATTAATATGATTTTTTTCAGCTGTGGTTTGTAATGAGCAAATGTTGGACAGCCTTGGTAACCAGCTTGTAGAGAGTGTGGTGCCAGTTGAGGCACAGGGTGCCCTGTCCCCGAATATTGGTTACAGAATAGCAAATGACTCGATTGACGATGAGATGACAATCACACTGTCTGAGCCGAGTGAGATCGTAGAGATTGGTGTTACTGTTGATGGAATTTCTTCAGTAGAAATAAAATTGGGAGAGGAATATGTGCAGGTACTACTGGTTAGAGACCAATTTTTGCCGAGTTCCATTTCTGACCAAACACCTGGTTTCACAGTAAAGACGGAAAGGAAACCCTTTTAATTTACTAGTTATGTTAACAACAACTTCTTCTGTTCAGAAAATAATTTATTTTGAATCAATATTGCGTCTTGACTGTGAAAATGGTCAGATCGCAAGAACTGGTATGCGGCGAGAATTGGTCTCCAACCAGTGTTATAAGATTAAAAGGATTTTTTTTTTCTGCCTATTTCCTTTTCTGCCTATGCTTCATGGAGGTATGAAACTAAAATGCCTAAATACCCTATTTCAATTCAAACATAAGTATGGACAGGTTTTCACTTTAAACCTTCACAAAACAAAACTCTTCATTTATCATTATTTTAATGACATTCTGAAACAAAAGCAACTATTTTACCTTTTTCAAGATGTTTCTAAATAGAAAATTTTGTGCACAAGCATACATTATAGTTTTGTGCTTGAAACGAAATTTATTGAGGTATAAATAAAACTTTTCAGCCAATGTGAACATTACTTTTCGATTTTTGGAATAAAAGAGCTTATAATGCACTCTCTGAAGGTCCATGTGTAAGCTTTGTTGCAGTTTGATGTGCCAAAGAACTTAATTATAGAAAGCATTGCGGAGAATTTAAAAATGCTTATTCTTTCTTGCAATATTATCTATTTTTAAAAGCATTATTAAAAAAGGTTGCTTATGATAGTGTCTTCTTTTTTGCAGTGTTTCCTATCAATTAAAACATTTTAAAACTGTTTCTAGACCACAAAAATATAAGGAAAGGTACTAAAACAGTTTTTCATGCTGACTACTTGATACCTTTACCGTTGTTATAATCATGCCCCCCTTTGAAAAAATGGTGTTAGTATTTTGCTTTGCTCTTTTCAGTTGTTCAGTATGTCTATTGGTAGACAATTTTGTCAGGTACATATCTCAAAATGTATATAAGCTAGAATAGTGAAACTTTACAGGTGGATAGATCTCATTGAGGTGGAGTGCAGTGCACAAGAACTATAACTCTTCTTTTAAATTTTTTGAGTTATTGTCCTTTCTTAAATTTATAAGTTGATTTTTGTCAGGGGCTTATCTCTAAAAGTTTGCAAGCTAGAGTCATGTTACCTCACAGGTAGATAAATCTCATAAAGGAGAAGTGCAGTGCACAAGAAACATTGGTGTACTTGTCATATTTTTTAAATTATTGCTTTCTTTGTTTCTTTGTAATAAACATGAAATTGACATGCTCTTATGGGGGGAATAAATGTTTTACAAACGTCTCATGTTATCTATTTAAGGAAAAGTCAGGACTCTCAGACCAGAAGCAAGAGCTTGTGTTCAGTATTGTGCCACATCAGAATGAAGATGTCATTTCTATCAGCTTAATATCATTCCCTGATACTGAAGCAACTGTTTCAGACATTTACATTAAAATTTGCGGTGAAGGTATGTATGTGTGTGACATTTCCAACGATTTTGCATATTAATGGCTCAGCACGAAATAGTTGTAACTGCCTATATGTTCATAGGCAGTTACAACTGTTTCATGCTGAGCCATCAATTTGCTCAAAGCAAAGTCTCTGACCAGCCTATGCAGCATGACGAGAGTCTTCACTAAGTACTTTATTGATAGATAGGGTCCTAACACCTCTCAATGCAGTCACTAAATATTCCTATCATATTATGTAGTTGTTAAGGATGTTTTGGTGTCTGAAATTGTTTCATGGGGGTATGAATAAAAAAACCTGATCACACTTAATGTAAAGTTTTGATTCATGCATGATTGTAATTAATTTGCAGGAATGAAAAATTTTTGATGGACACAACTAGATTGAGATTATATTGCTTTGTAAATACTGCATGATTTAAATTTGAACTAGGTATGGCTCTATAAGTACTCAAGGTCTGTGTTCTAGATGAAAAAAAAACAAGGCATATAAATGTGTTTTTTTTTTTTTTAGATTAAGATAATACAAACATAAGTTCTAACTGAAGCATAACTGAAAAAACTATATGGGCTGGGGTCAGACCCATGAGAAATAGAAATTTTTAAAATGATTGATTTATTAGACCAACCCGCTAACCACTGAGTCAAAGAAAATCTGCGGTGCAGGTATTGGGCATTGTATTTGAACCTTTTAGGAAGCTAAGCATGTAAGGTAATGAGTAACAAAGAATTTTAAGATTTCTTATTATTTTTAATCAGTTTATCTCATGTGATTTAGCTGATATGCTACAGTGGGGAGAAAGATACCCTGATTGAAAATTTTAAAAAATCTTAAAGCTCTTCATCCTATGAAAGTCACTTCTGTTTGCTAATAAACCCTACTTGGCACATGCTTTTGTAGGGATGATCTTGTTTTCCTCCACATGAAATTAAATTTGAGAATTTAAAATTTGGATAGATGAAATGTGCATGACTGAAAACATGCTTTATTTGAACTTTGCTTAAACAAGTGTTATTATGATTCTTCACAGTGGCATTAACTTCGGCAGTGGCCAGTCCTTCAACATCAGTACCATTCTCTACAACGCCATGTAAGTTATATTTTAACCCTTCCCTCTTTGTAATAATTCTAGAAATATGCCTTCTATAGTTCCTTGTATGAGTAATGACACATACAGTGCTTGTTAACCGTAGTACAGAAGATCTTGTATTAAGCAACCATCCATGGGACCGCAAACAAGTGGTCTCTTGGGACAAAAGTCGCTCAATACACTTTTTTTAGTTTCAATCAATAATGACAAAGTAAAGTGAAGATATGGCTACTTTTTTATTCACACTTAATCCTACGATGTTAGAATTCATAAGAATCATTTCAGTGTGACGATTCTAGTGAGTTCTAACATTATAGGAATGAACTAAAGTAAAAATAAATGGCCAACATATGTTCCGAAGAGAGTTTGCTTTTGTCAAGGGACGTTTGATTATGGTTGCTTATTAGAGACAGTCGCTTAATAGACTTGGTTGCTAAAGCAAGATTGACTGTAATATTGAACCCTTTCCTATATTCTAAAATTTTAGACTTGTCCAAATTGAAAGAGGTTGCAGACGACAATGAAAAATGAGTGCTATTTGACAACAAACTATCCTAAGTAGTAGAAAATATTATGGAAAAGGGAGAAATTTCTTCTTCCACAATTTTTTGAAACTTATGATCTTTCACAATGCTAATGGAGGTTTCCTAATGAAATCATTTGGAAACCTCGGTTAACACTGTTAAAGCTCATGACGTCTGAAAAGTTTTGAAACAAATAAGTACGGATCCACTACCTTAAACTCCATTCAAACAAACACTTCAAAGTGTAATCTGACAGTGCAGCATGTCTTTGATACTAGATGACAGTAGACCTCAAGTTACCCAATACAAAATGAAAAGCTGAGCATCACTTGGTAGCCTTAATGTTGAAACTTTTTTTTTTCATAGTCACTATAGAGTTGGTGATTAATATGGCAACCTCAGACAGATGCCTCTTTATTTATCTGATATCTTACCAAATAGATAATTTCCGCTGTATTGCCACATGACAGGGAAAAGAATTTGACTAATTATGGTCGGTCAATCAAATAGTTGTAAGTAAATACAGCTTAAAGAGAGCTGTATTTACAACATAATGGTTGGCCACAAATGTCATTTTCTTCCAGACTGTACCACAACAATGTTTGACAATGAGAAAATAGCTCTTCCGTTCACCACAAAACCAACAAGAGCAATGAATGGCACAGAGGAGGAAGGAGGGACATTTGTCCTTGAACCTGAAGATACTCCTAAGGTCAAGGTCAACATATCTGAACCAGTGGATGAAGATGTTCTATATTTAGAACTGGATACAGTGAATGTGGCTGAAGTGAAGGTGACTGCTGTGGTCAATGATGAAGAAATTCCACTGAATTTGGTGAGTTTTTAACCCTTAGTTCTACACTTTAAACCTCATTTTTGGAAGGCCCAGATGATATCAATACCACAAGAACGTGCATTTGATGATGATGTGATGAATGTCATTTATAATGTTATCTTAAACAAATGTAAGACAAGGATATTTCTGATGGCTATTTTTTTAGAAGACTGGAGGGCTTTGTGATAAAATACTTTCTATCATGGCGTTTCTCAGGTTCGTAAATGGGAAATAGTTTAAAAACATTACCTAGAAATTTTTCTTTTAATCCTCAGGAAACAGTGGAAGAAGATGGGGAATCCATAATTCCATTAATTCTCCTTGAAACACTGGCACTAGATGACATCATTAAACTAGAATTTGTCCCTGTCAATGAACTTGAAGATATGGTGATATCAGAACTTGCTGTAGACAAGCCAAGTGAAGCAGAGGTAGCAACACTCCCAGCTGACATCATGGATGCCATGCTTGGCAATGTTTCAGTGGCACTGCCTGAGAACAGAACATTTGATGTCCTTCTGGAAGTTGGTGAAGATAAGATAGCTGAGCTTGGTAAAGTGGAGTTAGTGTTTGATGCACCTTATCCTGATGAAGTGACAGTGGCTGTTGAAGGCATGGATGATATAACTGTTAGTACCATCTTTTTGAATATAGATTTAAGATGCTGTTATAACAAATGAATGATAAGGAGAAAGTGTAAACAAAGATCAGGCTGCATGTAAATGCAGGCTGATCTTTGTTTACGCTTCCTGCCACTGCATGATAATTTTGTATAAGTTTATTAGATAACAGAACTTAGTAAAGTAGAGTTAGTGTTTGATACACCATATCCTGATGAGGTGACAGTGGCTGATGAAGGCATGGATGATATAACAGTATGCATAGTTACTAATTAGATATCATATGATGTTTTCATTCTAAATAAAGTTCAAAAGGAAGTATATACAGAGATCAGACTGCATATATATGCAGGCTGATATTTGTAGATACTGCCTGCCCTTCCAGGACTATTTTGTGATGTATTAGACACAAGAACTCTGTAAAGTCAATAACATACCAGAACAAGGTAAAATGGAGTTAGTATTTGATGTACCCTATTCTAATGAGATGACAGGTGCTGTTGAAGGCATGGATGATATAACTGTTAGTACAATCTTTTTGTACTTAGATAAATGATGATGTTATAACAAATGAATGATAAGTAGAAAGTGTAAACAAAAATCAGACTGCATGTACATGCAGGCAGATCTTTGTTTATGGTGCTTGCCACTACAAGAATATCTCACCAATGGGTAGATAATCGTAAACCTATGTGAGATAGCAGTCGGTGGCTAGGAAAGGTTGTAATGGTAGTACAGGTGAAAGAAATACCAGGAATCCATTGTTAGGTGCTCCGGCCGCCACAATATAACTGCGAAATTGTTGAAAGTGGCGTAAAACCCATTCAACCAACCAACCGACTGCAAGAATATTCTTTAAGTAAGTCAGATATCAGAACTTGATACAGTAGAGTTAGTGTTTGATACACCTTATCCTGATGAAGTGACAGTGGCTGTTGAAGGCATGGATGATTTAACTGTTAGTACCATCTTTTGAATATAGATTTAAGATGCTGTTATAACAATTGAATGATAAGTAGAAAGTGTAAACAAAGATTAAAATGCATTTATATGCTTGCTGTTCTTTGTTTAAACTACCTGCAACTGCAGGATGATTTTGCATAAGTTTAGTAGATAACAGAACTAGGCAATCTTAAGTTAGTGTTTGATGCACCCTATCCTGATGAGGTGACAGTGGCTGTTGAAGGCATGGATGATATTACTGTTAGTACCATCAGTTTGTACTTAGATAAATGATGCTGTAATAACAATTCAATGATAAGTAGAAAATGTATACAAAGATCAGAATGCATGTTCATGCCGGCTGATCTTTGTTTACGCTGCCTGTCACTGCAGGATAATTTTGCGTAAGTTTATTAGATAACAGAACTAGGTAAAGTGGAGTTAGTGTTTGATACACCTTATCTTGATGAAGTAACAGTTGCTGTTGGAGGCATGGATGATATAACCGTCAGCACCATCTTTTTGTACTTAAATAAAAGATGTTGTTATAAAAAATGAATGATAAGTAGAAAGTGTATACAAAGATCAGACTGCATGTATATGCAGGCTGATCTATGTTTACACTACCTGCCATTGCAGGATAACTTTGCATAAGTTTATTAGATAACAGAACTAGGTAAAATGGAGTTAGCGTTTGATGTACCCTATCCTAATGAGATGACAGGGGCTGTTGAAGGCATGGATGATATAACTGTTAGTACCATCTTTTCGAATATAGATGTTGTTATAACAAATGAATGATAAGCAGGAAGTGTAAACAAAGATCAGAATGCATGTACATGCAGGCTGATCTTTGTTTACGCTTCCTGCAACTGCAGGATAATTTTGCATAAGTTTAGTAGATAACAGAAGTAGGTTTAGTGGAGTTAGTGTTCGATACACCCTATCCTGATGAAGTGACAGTGGCTCTTGAAAGCATTGGTGGTATAACTGTTAGTACACTCTTTTTGTACTTAGATATAGGATGATGTTATAACAAATGAATGATAAGTAGAAAGTGTAAACAAAAATCAGACTGCATGTACTATATGCAGGCTGTTCTACCTGCCACTGCATGATAATTTTGCATTACTTTATTAGATAACAGTACTAGGTAAGGTGGAATTAGTATTTGTTGAACCATAGCCTGTTGCAATGACTGTAATTGTTAAAAATGCAACATCAAATAAAGAGCAGGCTCAATGGAAATACATTTTCTTGAAACTAGGCATGCATTTTAAGTCATATTATAATTGTTATCTGATCTATCAAGAGAGATAACTGATTGTATTTTTAAGCTCCACTAGCCTAAGGCCAGCGAGCTATTGTCATGGCGCTTTGTCTGTTGTGTGTGTGTGTATGAGTGTGCAAACTTTTCTTTAAACATTCTCTCCTTTTAAACCTATAGGAGGATTTTGATAAATCTTGGCAGAAATGTTCCTTGGTGACCTTCTTCTTAACATGTTCAAGAAATTTTGATTGCCTCCCAAATATGGGCATGGCAGGGCAGGGCTTATTTTCACCATATAAACTTTGAGAATCTTCTCCCCCTAAACCATTGGCCTGATTACAATGAAACTTGGCATGAATTTTCCTTGGGAAACCCTCTTTTAAAGTTGTTGAGAAATTAGGATTTAACCCAAAATTTGGGTGTGGCAGTGCGGGGCTTATTTTCACATTAAATTCTATAAAAATATTCTTCTCCCAAACCATTTGGCAATATAAATAAATATGGCATGAGTGTTTCTTGTGTGATTCCTTTTTCCAAGTTTTTCTAGAAATTTGTATTGACCCCAAATTAGGAGTGGCATTGTGGGACTTCTTCTACCAAACCACTGGACAAATTTCAATTAAACAAGATAATGTTCCTTGGGTAGATATCACATGTTCACAAAAATGATTGTCATTTTCCCTTGCTATATATAGTATTATTTCATTGTTAAAAAAGTTTTTTTTTGCTATTTAGAATAATAACTAAAATTTTTGAAAAGTGGTTTTCCATACAAGGTTTAGCCTACAGTTTCTGTCCATTTTTTTTGCCTCTTCACAGACTTCACAGTGAATGTCCATTTCTGACTGTGTTTCTCATTGATAGATTTGAAAGTCAGTGGAGCGATACAAGCCCTCTTTGGCCTCTTTTTTTAATTAAAAGTGTGATGTGTTGTCTACATATATTACTTTTACTTTCAAACAACAGTTATCTAACTTTCTTCTTTGGCATTTGTTTTATCTTCTTAAAGCTCTCTGTTTACTGTTTCTACTATGTTTATATCATTGTCATTACAATAGGTCCCAGTAGATGACAATGGTACAGCTGCTATCGTTTTCCAACCAGGAGTTTTGTCCAACAATTTAACAGTGGAAGTCCATGATAGTCTACCATTGTCTCCAGAACTAGCTGACCTCATTGTTTTAGCATGTATACATCCAGGTAGAGCAATACTTAATTTTACACTTTGAAATTGTAACTACCCTTTGTTGCATGTTTAGCTCCCTGGTTTTCAGAGGAAACTAACGGTATTGCTATAGCCTTGATTTCATAGTTGTCATTGTTATGGTAATGGTCGTCGTAATCACCGACTAAATAGTTTGACATTTTGTGATATCTCTAGTATTTGGCACACATAATCACTATCAAAAGAACACCTTTTCATGAATTTTGTGTGAATGATATCTGTGGACTGCCTTTTTCAAGTATTTCTGTTCATTTGGATGCGATTTTTAACCATTGCCTTATGTGACAGTGCCTTACACAAAGTGAAGCCCTCTGTAATTTCCTCCTGTAGTGTGTTAGTCTGACTTCAACAAAATGGGGTCCAAAGGACCGAACAATTGGGATCTTAGGGGTCCTTTCTTAATGTTTTGGAGTCCCTGCTTTAGGTAAAGCCTATTTTTAAGTAATAATTTTGCTTTTAGGTGAATTAAGAGATATTACCTGCTAAAAGGTAAAGAAAGTATTGGATATATATGAATTTTTGGGCCTCAACTTCAGGAAAGATTGAAGACTGTTTAAAGCAGTCTTCAATTCTTTTCTGAAGTTGATCCCCAGAGAGTGTTTAGGATTCACATCACATAGTTTTGAGGGTCCAGATGCGCAAAACCTCTGTCCCTTAAACCCATCTCCTGTAATCTTAATCAATGCCTCCTAGCAACCAACCCTGTTGACCACCCAAAGTAATATTGACCTTTGTAACAGCTCACTGCGTCATTGAAACATTAAGCCTGTGTGTGACAGTTTCAACAATTCAAATATGTGCATAGCAAAGATACATACCAGCCTTTGCATCCCCACAGTCTGACCAGAGTCTTCACTTTGCATTTTGTAGATAGATAAGGTCTCAAAGTATCTGAAGACAATCAGATAATTTCACACTTACAGTATGTGACTGTCTGCCCTGCTCACTGTTTGTGGCTCATGCACATTCCAAATTGTTGAAAATGTTGCACACTGGCTCACATAAGTAATTGAAGGGTCAATGCAATACTATTGTAAGTGACTATAAATGTATAGGCACTAACAACATTCTTACGCTTACCTATCAATTTGTCTTCAAAATATATGACAACAGACATGCAAAAAGATATTTGATGGGAGATCATAAAGTTATATCTCTAGTTTATTAAAGCTATTTTTATGACCTTGCCCATCCACCTTAGAGTATGGAACAAAATGGCAGAAAATGAAAGAGATTCTTGGTATTATTTTTGATAAATGAATTCATTGATTATTCCATGGATATTTTTGTCAAAACATCAATCTATCTATTAAAAACCAATAATTCTAAAATGTGTTTTATGTGGACTGAAATACAGTAAAACTTGTTTTAAGTGACACTTAGTGGGACCACCAAAAACCATCATTAAAGAAAATGGCTGCTAAATACACGTCCTGTTTTCAAATAATCAACTAAAGTTTTTATTTCATATGCATATTATTGCAAAATTCTCTGTAATCTTATGTAATTAAAACTCATTAAATCGTCTCATTGATACGATTCTGGTGAGTTTTTACAACATATGATTGGTTTTCAACAATTATTGGCCTAAATATACCTACTTTTCAAGATATTTGATTTAAAGAAGGGAATTTGAAAATGGTTGCTTAATAGACGTGGTCACTCATGCAAGATTGACTGTATATTTATGTTCTTAACTTGTCATTAGTCAACAAGAAAATGATTTCCATAAAATTTTATGTCGTATTCCAAAAATTGGCAATTTGAATATATCTGAAAATGATATTACTTTATATACATGAATAAGATTTCAGTGTTGATATGTGATATTGAAAAAAATCCTTTTTTCAGTTGGTCCAACCAGCCCAGTCTCAACTCTCACAAGTAAGTAAACTTAATAAGATTATAGTAGAATGACATTAAATGTTATCCATCAGGCAAACAAGGTCCATCTGGGAAATCCATGAAATAAATATGTGGAAAAAAGATTGAATCCAGTGGTGACTTTGAATAAGTCATCACTTTTGTTGACTTTAAGACTTTAGAATGATAGCTCTTGTAATATTTCTATAAAATCTTTCATAAAGGAATTGTAGAATGACTTGTGTAAGATTGTATTTCTTTTTATGCCCCTGTCTCATCAATAAATCAAGGGGAATCTGTTTGTCCATCTTTGCTTCTGTCTGTCTGTCAACAAAAACTTTTGTGTCACAATGCTCATAGTTGGTATGAAGGTTCCCCTCGACACATCACTGAATGTCAATGTCATCCAAGAAGTTCTTCTATTTCAATTGTCAAGGTCCAACTAATAAAAATAATGCTGTTTTGGGTGCACCTGTGATCCACAAACAAATATTGTTTAAACGTTTGCTGATGTAATTTCTGGTTGGTCTATTTTTGCATGATTAAACCTTACATTTATTGTTCCAGCTCCATCAATATCCAGCCCTCCAACAACTACTCCCTGTAAGTAATGAATAAGCCTGAGTGTGACATTTCCAACAATTTGACGTGTGTATGAACATCCCACGCTTAGCAACCTTTACTACCACAAAGTGTAATTACAAGATTGCCCGATTGTCTAAAGACACTTTGGGACCATATCTATCCCCAAAGCACAAAGTGAAGATTCCTTTTAGACTGTGCAGATGCACAGGCTTGCCAGAATCTTTGATTGGCACATATTTGAAATTGTTGGAAATGTCACACACAGGCTCAAATGTTGGTAATAATTCTAGATGTATTTGTGAATTTTTTGTCTTCACTCTTGTCATGTTAAACCGCAGTATTCCTGATCTAGTATGATGTATAGACAAAGATCTGCCTACACATATGCATACAAATCATAAAGATAAAGTATAGTTTGGAATACAAGATAGAAAAGATGTGAGAATTTACTAGGTATCTTTTGACAAGCATTAGGGCTCTTGTATGTCTTCATTTCATGCTGTTGGAAAATAACATCAACATACTTTTTGAAACAAGATCTGTCTTAGAATTTTGTTTTATTATATTCGGTTCACAGTTTTGTACTTACTGTAGTATGCATCTTTTCAAAATATAGCAATCATGGCATTTTAAGGTAGTGAACCCGTAATAGTTTCCCAATGTCTCGGAAGTAATGAACTTTAACAGTGTTAACCGAGGTTTCCAAATGATTTTCATTAGGGAACCTAGCTAGGCCAACAAGATCATTTGTTCCAGAATGTTGCGTAACTATTACGGGTCCACGACCTTAATTCTCATTTTCAAATATTCATGTGATATGAATAATGCCAATTATCCCCCTTTTAATATCTCTCCTCAGACTGTGAAGCCAAAATGATTGACCAAGATAACGCAGAATCTTACATCCACATCAGTGTCACACCAGAAGTTGACAACCCTTACAAGGTCCTCAATCCAACAATTGACAGCCCTGAACCTGGTGAACTAGAATTTCCACAGGGAGAGAGTGGAGAACTCAATATTACATTGTTCATGCCGGCAGTTATTGACAAGTTGGAAATCTATGTACAATTCATACAGAGTTTTGTTATAACTATTGATGATGCTACATCTATACTCAAGGTTAGTATAGGGAGGGAGTGCGTCAGCTAAAATTATTATCAGAGTTACATATAAAGGAAGTTAAGAATATTTCAATATTTCTATCTCTCATGATTGCTATTTCTTACATTTTATAGCAAACAACTAGATCTATCAGAGATATGATGCATCTGTCATAAGATTATTTTAGATAGCTGATCATAAGCCGCCATCATAGAGCAAAGATGTCTGACTGTCAATCTTAAGGTCCTGGGTTTAATCCAAGACAGATTATCCTTTACGACAATTTGTCTCCCACCTATCTAGCAGCTGGAGGCTATAAGAGTAAGTAATGGAAATACTGGTGTGGAAATATCAGGAATCTATTTTTAGCTTTTTCAACTATCTTGATATCACTGAATGATTGTTAAAAGTGGTGTTAAGCCCTTTTCAAACAAATAAAGCAAAAGCTGATGTTTACCAAGTAGAGAGTAGAAATATTATTAAGAAAGACTTGGGGAGCCTAAAACTTTTATGATTTATATGTGATGAAAAACATTGTAAACCCTCATTAGAATTGTTTGTTAAGAATTTTGGAGAAGTTAGTTTTTTATCCTGTGTTAATGCCTGTTTTGCTTTCATTATAATAGACTATTGACAGTCCAAATGATATCACCAAAGTTGAAGTCACAGTCGAACCGTACTATGCAACAGTTGAACAGTTCACAGTTAACAATATTGTACCATCATCGGACAGAAAGCAAAAAACTCCAACAATAAACAGGGTTATTTTGGAGGCTTGTGTACAAGGAGGTAAGGAAATATTAATTAAGCATGTGCCTTACTTTTACGACAATTTGACATGTTTTTGCATGTGCATGAAATTCAGACATTACAGAGCACTTACAGCCACACTCTCTATTTCCATTACTAATTATGAAACAGTTGTAACTGCCTATATGTATGTAGGCAGTTTCAACTGCTCCACACAGAGCCATTGTAGAATTTTTTTCATGGACTTAAAAACTTTGAGATTGCAGCTTCATTGTAATACAGGGCAATGTGAAGACCCTGGTCAGGATGTGCTGATGAATGGACTAGTTGAATTGTATTCATATCCCCCTTAACTATGTTTAGGTGGTATATAGGAGTCAGCCTGTAGGTCAGTCAAGCCGTCCATAGGATTTTCTTGTCTGCTGTTTTTCTCAGCAACTTAGGGGCAGATTTGAAACTTCACAGATGAGATCAGTATCAGGCAGAGATATGCAAGTAACATTTTGGTTATGATCCATTGACTTTTGACAGAGATATTGCCTTTTGATGTGAAATTGCTTTTCATTATTGACAAACACTTAGGGGGTTATTAGTCCACTTTGCGGCAGTCTAGTTGATTATATGATGATAGTGTAAAACACATATATATGAATAAGAAGAAATGACATAGAACTCCAGTAAAATCTCAGTAGTTCGCACGCCGGTGGATCGTAGGTATGTGTTGGTTCGTATACATTCTTTGGTCCCGATTTTCTTCCTTCTTTATCTTTGTAAGAAGGCTCTGAGTCAGGTCCCGAGAGATTGCTGATAACACAATTTCATGTGTTTAATCCGTAGGTGTGAATTGTGCGATTTATAGTTGTCCTAGGTGTAATTGACATTTACTTTGATTTTCGCACCTATTGATTGGTATTTATCAATGTTTGCATCGTTATTAACAGGCATTATTTGATTTGTAATTTTTGGCTGGTTTAATCGAATAAAGGTTTCAATCAGTGACTTTAATTGTATTTCATCTGGCTTTCTCATACCGATCATGCTTAAATTAATATGCAAATCATCGTAGACGTGATTGTCAACATGTCTTCCACACAGATATATCGTAATGCCGAGATTTTGTCGTCCACTGAATGAGTACTTAGAGTGATTTGATACAAAGGGAAAACACTCTGATGTAGTTAAGAATTGACATGTAAAAAATTGTATAAAATTTCTTTATCTAGGTTTTGTATATGGACTAAACAAAAGATGGTCATTGTTCAAGTGAGATTTTTTGCGTATTAACTCTCTACTAGAGGGTCTTGTTTGAACCTAATTTAAAATGCATTCCATAGAACCTTAGAATCAAGCTACAAATATAGCGTACTTAAGACTATATCCGATCTGAGCCATCAAAAAACATCCGACCGATTGATATTGGTTGGGTGGTAGTACGTTTAGTTGGTAAAAATTGTCACAGTCCCTTGAGATACAAACTACTGAGAGTTTATTGAAATTTTGCAAAAAAAAATCATATGTTATGTGTTTTACACAGATAGCTCCGCCCATTTATCATACTCAACATCATCTTTAGCGGGAAAGCTAATGCTTTTGAAATCATAAAACCAGTAATGCTAATTGACAGGCTTAGCTTTCTGTGAAATTCTCCCAACCTCAATATCATTTGTTGTTCATTAATTTTACATACAGAAAAGGTTATTATGCTCCCCGAATGGAGAGCATATAGCCGCCGCTTTGTCTGTCCATCCGTCCGTCCGTAATTCCGTCCGTCCGTCCGTCAATCCGTCCGTCCGTCCCCACCTATTTCTCCATAACCCCTGGGCCAAATTGAATGAAACTTACGATGTGAACTCCCTATGATATAGTGATGATGCATCTGTGACGGTTTTTGGATTTGAGGCGTCGTCACGGGAAAAGGGGACTTAGGGTAAAAAGCAGTTTTTCCCAAATTTCTCCTAGTCTAACAGTCAGAATTTAGTGAAATTTCATATTTGTGTAGCAAATCAGATGCCCTTTACTATAAACAATTTGAAATTAACGTAAAAAATATATCATGGAAAAAGGGGGCTTAACATTTGCTACCTTTACGTAAGCGCGTAAATTACAGTTATTCTTTCATTTCTCCTTGTCTTGTGCTCAGAATTTGATGAAATTTCACATTTGAGTAGCAAATCAGATGCTCTTTACCCTAAACTATTTGAAATAAGTGTCTTAAAATATGTCATGCAAAAAGGGGGTTTAATTTTTGTTACCTTTATGTTAGCTGTATAAGATAACAGCTTATTTGAGTCTTTGAAATCTGACCACAGAGCATATCTCCTAAAGTATAATAGCTATCAACCTGAAACTTTATGGGTGGATAGACCTTATGGAGGAGAAGTGCAGTGCACAAGAACTACAACTCTTGCTTGCATAATTTTGGAGTTATTGCCCTTTGTTATTTTTGATACTTAGATTATGTCTGGAGCATATCTCCTAAAGTATGATAGCTATCAACTTGAAACTTTATGGGTGGATAGATCTCATGGAGGAGAAGTGCAGCACACCAGAACTATAACTCTTGCTTGCATAATTTTGGAGTTATTGCCCTTCGTTATTTTTAAAACATTTAATAGGAGGTAAATCTATTAGGCTTCAGTTTACTATCAAGCTTTCTTCACGGGGGATGTCCATGTCCAACATGGCTCTTGTTTTTGTGACAATGCCTTATTCGGGGAGCATAATCCGTCTCTGACGGCTCTTGTTAAAACTTATTTTAGAATTGTGATCATGTTACAATGGATAGAAGGAGTCCCCTCACTCACTCAGTTATGTGCACAGCAAAATCCTAGGGCTCCACCCTTGGATTTTAGCTTTTGCATATATCTCCTCCTCCATGAAATTATATTTGGTGGTCTATGTTTAGAAACAATTTGCAATTTACTTATTCAGAATCACTTTCACCTGAATTTCTTTCATTTTAAATGTTTCATAAAATTTAAGCCCTGAAAAAATCATTACATAATAAAAAGAATAACATGTTAGCGTCTTAAATTATCAATGTTATTTGTCTTTGTTAAGGATGACAAAACTATGCAAACTGTTTGCAAATTATACCAAACTTTGCAGGCGAGCGCACATGAAAATCTGGGTATTATTTGCTAACAGTATTCACCATTTAATCATCCTGAATGCAGGGATGGTCATATTCAGGACTTGATTAAAATAAACCCTAGAAAATAAAAGAAATTTAACTGAAAGTGAATTCAAATTGTATCTAAAAATAGACTGTCTGATATCATGTAATGTTATCAGATAGGTAATATCAGGTCAATACAGGCTTCATTGCATGATGAATGATGAATTCTCCCAACCTTGACCAGATAACATTGATATTTTAGGATACTATATTACTCTCTAAATACATACTTTATTTCAGTAACAACATCATCTACCAGTACATTTTATAAATAAATTATAATAAAATAAATAAATTATAATTAAATGAATTATAATAAAATAAATAAAATTAGATGAATAATAAATTCTTTCAACATTGACCAGATGACTTTGATATTGTAAGATGCTAAATTACTCTATAAATACATACTATATTTCAGTGACAGCGTCATCTACCAGTACAGTATTCTCTACAACCAGTGTGTCACCCACCACTCCAGTAAGTCTGGACTTTTAACACTCATAATCATCAATAAACTACTAAAAAATGTAAAAGATAAATTAAAATCAAAGTGCCCAAAGCACTTAATTCATTACTTATGGGTTGTGACGATATTTTGAAAATACACTTTTTTAAAAAATTTTCTGGTTTAAAAAAGACAGTTATGTGGTATAATAAGACTAAGATCAGACTGCATGTATATGCAAGCTGATCTTTGTCAATACCCCCCAGCCAAAGCAGGGATATTTCAGGTTTAGCAAAAGGAGGGTTTACCCTAAGCCTGCTGAATTTAAAATTTACTCAGAACAATTTTCCAATTTTTGGGACATTGAACCAGCCTTGTTCATGTTTTCCCGCAATATTTAGGTATAAGGCAGATAGTGTAGGATAAGATTAGACTGCATGTCTTTACAGACGGATCTTAGCCTATAAAGTCTGCCAAATCTTTGGATACCGCAGAATTATGCCATGAACAACATGAGAAGGGTTAATCTGTGAAAGAAGCTTGGGCAGTTTGCTTATAGTAGCGTTTTTAAGATTTAAATATTGTTGCAAAAAGAAGAACTTCCATGTTCCAAGGACATTATTTTTAGCTCACCTTAGTAAAAAGTGCTAAATGCACAGGGTATAACGTGCCACGCCGACACCAGAAGGTTCGTGGAGACCTGATCGATTTTTTCGATACGGAACTAACGGAGGAGCAACTTATTGACTGATTTAAAAACCGAAATAATCATTTTCATTTCAATTTTTAGTATCACTGTCGAGATAAATGGTTCTTCTTTTAGGAAATAAAAGTAGAGAGTAAAAACTAAGCCAAATGAGCGAGTTCTAGCCCTAGGAGTGGGTGATTTTGCTTGTTTTTTAGGTTTGTCATTAACTTTTTGTCAAACAACCTGACTATTCTTAATTGCTTGTGATTGTCTAAGAGCATTTATGTGTCCTCTACATGCATACCAAATTTCACGGCGAAAGATCCACATAAAGCGAAGATATTCGTACTTTTATTGGCCTGGGTAGAGGAAAATATGATAACAAGACATCCCCTATCACAAATTCTGGCGTCGATTTCCAATCGAAAAAAATTCAGGGGGTGTCTAGTTATCATATTTTTCGCTACCCAGGCCAATAAAAGTACGAATATCTTCGCTTTATGTGGTCCTTTTGCCGAGAAATTTGGAATGTGTGTAGAGGACACATAAATGCTCTTAGACAAACACAAACAATGAAGAATAGTCAGGTTGTTTGACAAAAAATTAATGACAAACCTAAAAAACAAGCAAATTCACTCACTCCTAGGGCTAGAACACGCTCATTTTGCCTAGTTGTTACCCTCCCCTTTTATTTCCTAAAAGAAGAACCATTTATCTCGACAGTGATACTAAAAATTGAAATGAAAATGATTATTTTGGTTTACAAATCAGTCAAAAACTTGCCCCACCGTTAGTTCCGTATAGAAAAAATCGATCAGGTGTCCATGAACCTTCTGGTGTCGGCGTGGCACGTTATACCCTGTGAAATGGGAGCTTTTGTTGTTGTGTGATGTTCGTTGTATATAGTCCAATGTCCGTCTAGGGGTGTCAACATTTACCTTTTAGGAACTCTAGTAGCCATAATTTTTGCTCAATCAGCCTAAAAATGGGTCAGACTGATTGTCTTGTTGATATCTCGGCCAAGTTTGAAATTGGGTCAAGTCGAAAATTGTCAAAATTGAGGTAAAGAGTTCAAATCTTAGACAAACAATGTAGACAGTCTAGAGGCCATACTTTTTGTTTTGCTCAATTAACCTGAAAATAAGTCAAAATGTTTGTCTTGATAGAACCCCATTCAAGTACAAAATTGGGTTAAGTTGGGTCAAAAATGAGGTCAAGAGCTCTAATCATAGAAAAACCTTATTAACACCCCAGAGGCCATTTTTTTTTGCTCAATCAACCTGAAAATTAGTCAGAATGATTGTCCTGATGAAATTCTGATCAAGTATGAAATTGGGTCAAGTCAGGTCAAATAATGTGGTCAAGAGGTCAAATATGAAGAAGCCTTGTAGACAACATAGTGGCCATATCTTTTGTGCAATCAACCTGAAAAATAGTTAGAATAATTTTCTTTACGAAATCTAGGTCAAGTAAGAAATTTGGTCAAGTTGAGTCAAAAATGAGGTGAAGAGGTCAAATCTTAGAAAAACATTGTAGACACTCTAGAGGCCATATTATTTGCTCAATCAAGCTGAAAATTGGTCAGAATCATTGTCTGATGAAATCTAGATCAAGTATGAAATTTGGTCAAGTTGGGTCAAAAATGAGGTCAAGAGGTATCAGACCATTCTTAGACAGTTAATACAGGCAATCAATTTAGGGCCACAATGGTCCTCTTGTTCTCCATAATGATTTGTATTGCTTGTTTCTATATTACTTGAATATTTGGTTGAGCTAAACATTTATTTTGGCTCATATATGGCTTTGTGATATATCATTGCCATTATAACGAGACATTTATTCACCTTATATTATAGATGCAATGTGAGGATGGTTATGATTTTGTCTGTGAATCATTCCCAGCCTGTGCTCACCAGTGTGACAAAAATGTGGAGTGTATAGATGGATCAGATGAACTATCTTGTCAAAGTAAGCTTTTCATTGGACAAAACAGGGCTGCGTTTAGGATGACGAAACAATGCAAACTGTTTGCAAGTTATACCCTGCTTTGCATGCAAGTGCAAGTGCAAAGCAGGGTATAATTGACAAACAGTCAGTACCCTTTTGTCATCCTGAATGCAGGGCAGGGCTCTACTTCATTGGACATAATAGGGTTCCAGAAAGAGGAGTGATTACAAATCAAGGGGTCAGTGCAACACTATTGTAAGTGCCTATAAATATATAGGCACTTACAATAGTGTTGCACTGACACCTTGAAATGTGAAAAATCATTGAATGCCCTTTAAACAGTGATTACACATTGGAATCATTTCATTGAGACAATTTCAATCAGTACCCACAACAAAGGGTTTGATTGAGAAATAACAAGAGAAGATGGTCAACACTCTCTTTTTTATCCCCCGCCATTTCAGTGAAGGGGTTATAGAAATGGTCTTCCTCTGTCCTTCTGTCTTTCTGTCACTAAACTTGTCTGGGTCATATCTCCTGAAGTGTAATACCTATCAAATTAGAATTTCATAGATGGATAGATCTCATTGAAGAAAAATGCAACTCTTCTTTGCATAATTTTGGAGTTATTGCCTTTTGTTATTTTAAAGACTTAGATTTTGTATGGAGCAAGTATCATAACTATCAACATGAAACTTTATTGGTTGATAGATCTCATTGATTTCTGACAAGTAAAAAAGATAATTTTATTTCTTTAATTTAAAAAAAAGACACAAAAAGAGAAAGTTTTAGGATAAAGTCTCAAGCAACTTATTTGGTATATGAATGACAAAGAAAAAGGATAATGTCATTGATACAACAGACCATTCTTATTTGATGTCCAGTAGCATGAGATGAAAGAAAAATTGGGTAAAATGTGTTCAAACAGTAAACTAATTTTATAAATCCATTGTTTAAGTGATGATTTTAAAAAGGTTTGACGTACAAAAAACTTGTTGTTCTTTTGTTTAACCTCAAAATGTGCAGTAAAAAAACCCTTGTTATTCTGTTGTTTAACTTTAAAAAGATATCTTTGTAATTTTGCAGCTACTACATCAACAGTACCTACAACATCTAACATTACTGAAATTACTGGTGAGTACTGTCTTTATTGCTCAAGCTACCACTTCTATTCAGCAACCACTTCTATTAAGCAACCAATTATTAAGCAACCATTACAGAAAGTCTATTCACTGCAAGGAAAATCTTTAATAAAGGGTACAAGGGTGATCTCATTAGGAAACCTGGGTTAACATTGTGAAAGAACATGATCCAAATGTTGTAGAACTATTACGGGTCCGCTACCTTAAACAATAATTTATTTATTATTTAATTTTATGTTGTTGGGATCCATTAAAATTGCCTCAATAAGACAATTCTAATAAGTTCTGCATTATAGGATTTCTAGAATATTGAAATATGTGACAATCTATATATGCTATCAAAATGACATTTCTTTATTATCATAGATATTGTTGAGAGAGACCATTCCCATAAGCTACAGCTTTTTGGTAGTCCCCTTAGTGGTGGCTTAACACAAGTTTTACAGTAAACTATAATGGGGATGAGAATAGGGCTGTACTAAGAAATCTTATATTGTTTTTAAACTTAGTATAGTTTTTCACAAAATTAAAATCAAAATTTCCAAATACTCATTTGGCGAACTGAACAGTTTTTTATAACTAGACCTTATCAACTTAAAATTGTTTTGAATTGCATAAAGGCTCCTTTCATCAATCTTAAAAGGTTTTAGGACAAGGTCATGTGACAAGGTGTAGGTCGTAAGTTAATGTCATTTTTTTTTAAAAATTGCGGCTTCAGGGACATTTGTGCTTTACAGAAACATCTTGTTTGAATGAGTTTTTTTTTGCATTGAAATTTGCCATATCACAACTTATAATTAAGCATAATAGTTTTCATTTAATAGTCCCCAAAACATCATTGCTATGCTTAATCTTCAGTTTCAGCTTAAGACAACAGCTTGGAGTGAACTCTCTAACATAAACCCCCTTCTCTACTTGAGTTCCAGAAACACAATTACTGTGTTTTGAGTTGCAGTTTTTATGTAATGCAACAGTTTCTGATGAGACAACAGTTTGAAATGTACTGTATAACAATTACCCCTTCATATTTTCAGTTCCCACAACACTGCATTGTTCAGCGTTTCACTTTCAATGTAAAGACAACAGTTTTGAGTATACTGTATAACAATACCCCCTTTTCTATTTCAGTCCCCACCACACCATTGCTGTGTTCAGAGTTTCAGTTTCAATGTAAAGACAACAGTTCCTGTGTAGAGATGACAGATCTCTGTGATGAGGAATGTGACTGTATAGACTGTTCTGATGAAAATCTATGTTGTAAGTACTCTTGATATTACTACAATGACTTATCTGTTTGTGTATGACTCAAGTTTTTATAGTGCTTTTGGTGGATTATTGAGAAATAATGGAAGATTATCATTTGATAAATAAACTGCCTAACCAGTGAAGTTATCAAAACCTCACTTTTGTTTATTTTGCTCATATGCGGAGCAGATAAATGACGTCATCATGAATGTTGCATAACAATAGCGTGTAAAATGATACGCTATAAGAAAATTTGTTGTAAAATTTTCTCAATTTTGTTGCTTTTTATGCTCCCCTAAGGGAGAGCATAAAGTTGTAAAAACATCTATCTGTCCATCCGTCTCCAGTGATTTCTCCATAACCCTTTGGCCAAATCAAATGAAACTTACCATGTGAACTTCCTTTGATGTATTGTTGATGCATCTCTCTCGGTTTTTAGCTCACCTGAGCACGAAGTGCTCAAGGTGAGCTATTGTGATTGTAGAATGTCTGTCGTCCGTCGTCAGTCGTGTGATGTGTGTCGTCCGTCGTCCACAATTTCTTTAAACATCTTCTCCTCCTAAACCAGTGGGCCAATTTTGATGAAACTTGGCAGAGATGTTCCTTGGGTCAAGCTCTACTAAAGTTGTTCAAATAAATGAAATCCACCCTTAACTTTCCCTTTACCCTTAACAAAAAGGGTGAAAATATGAAAATCTTTAAAAATCTTCTTCTCTGAAACCAGAAGGCAGACAGCTTTTATATTTGATATGTAGCATCATCTAGTGGACCTCTACCAAGTTTGTTCATATCAAGACCCTGGGGTCATATTTGGGCTTTGCCCGGGTACAACCCTTTTTACATAGAATCAAAGAGCGAAAATCTTTAAAAATCTTCTTCTCTGAAACCAGATGGCACACAGCTTTCATATTTGGTATGAAGCATCACCTAGTGGGTCTATACCATGATTGTTCATATCAAGACCCTTGGGTCATATTCGGGCTTTGCAGGGGTGCATCCCTTTATCTCTTATGAGCATGAAGGGTAAAAAATGAAAATCTTCAAACATCTTCTTCTATGAAACCAGAAGGCAGACAGCTTTCATATTTGGTATGTAGCATCATCTAGTAGACCTCTACCAAGTTTGTTCATATAGAATCATATTTGGGCTCCACCCGGGTGCAATCCTTTTTACATAGAATCAAAGAGCAAAAATCTTTAAAAATCTTCTTTAATTGAAACCAGAGGGCACACTGCTTTCATTTTTGGTATGTAGTATCATCTAGTGGGCCCCTACCAAGTTTGTTCATATCAAGACCCTTGGGTCATATTTAGGCTCCACCCGGGCGCATCCCTTTCAGCTCATCTGAGCACGAAGGGTGAAAATAGGAAAACCTTCAAAAATCTTCTTTTTTGAAACCAGTAGGCAGACAGCTTTCATGTTTAGTATGTAGCATCATCTAGTAGACCTCTACCAAGTTTGTTCATATCAAGACCCTGGGATCACATTTGGGGTCCACTAGGGTGCATCCCTTTTAACATAGAATCAAAGAGCAAAAAGGCATATCTGTCTTGCTCTTCGCTGAAAACGTTCCATGGTATTGATCTTAGGCAATTATCTTCTTTTTGACATCTGCCTATCTAATTAATGTGATGTCCCAGGGGTCAAAGAGACTCAGGTGAGCGATCTAGGACCATCTTGATCCTCTTGTTTGATTTGTTGCATCGTCACAGGAAAAGGGGACTTACGGTAAAATACAGTTTTTCTCAAATTTCTCCTAGTCAGAATTTAAGGAAATTTCATATTTGAGTAGCAAATCAGATGCCCTTTACTATAAACAATTTGAAATTTTTGTACAAAAAAAATATCATGGGAAAAGGGGGCTAAATGTTTGTTAACTTTACCTTAGCTTGCAAAATACAGTTATTCTTTCATTTCTCCTAGTCTTATGTTCAGAATTTAATGTTTGTTATCTTTATGTGTGCTCTCAGTGTCTAATATTACAGTGCTTTCTCCATAGCCCTTTGGCCTTATCAAATGAAACTTGTCATGTGAACTCCCGATGATACAATGTCGATGAGTCTTTCCCAGCTTTTAGATTTGTGGCATTGTCATGGGAAAAAGGGTCTTAGGGTAAAATGTGATTTTTCTCGCATTTCTCCTGGTCTAATGGTCAGAATTTAAGAAATTTCTTATTTGATAGCAAATTAGATGCCCTTGATCATAAATTATTTGAAAAGTTTGCCTGATGGGTCACATTTCCCATTAGCAAATCCCAAAACCTATAGAGGCAATCAACAGCAAACTTTTTCCATGATTACTTACATTTTTTTTTGTAACAATACCTTATTTGGGGAGCATAATCCATCTCTGACAGCTCTTGTTTTTTATTAAAGAAAAGAGACTAATCAATTGATTTTCAATTAGGATTGACTGATATTTAATTTTGTGAACAACAAAAGCTATATTTTCTATCATGGTACAAACAATGAAATATAAATCTACCGCACACTGAAACAAATGATTATCCTCTATATTTTCCTCTTAAGATAGTAATTTCTTAAAGGGGCTAGTGCAAGGATACAAGGCAAAACAAATGCTGAAATCTTCCCGGTACTGTAATATTCTTGATGTTAAGCACTAACACAAAGGGACAATTCAAATTAATACCCGTAATTTGGCGGTACTTTTAGAAATGATGTATAAAGTCTGACTTGATATCTTCTTATTACTTCTGTTAATAAAAAAGTTTACTTGCATGAAATTTTACATTACTTTGATTTTTTTCTATTTAGAATGCTAGAATTGATAACTTTTCATGACTTTTCCCACTGAATCGGTGTCAGAAGCTCTGTCAATTTGAACATCTGTGAAAAAGAATTTATATTCCTGGTACTATGAAGCCTGTATTGTTTATATAAATTGACCTGATATCACCTGCCTGATAACATAATACATTATCAGACAGACTATTTTAAGAAACAATTCGCATATTCATGATTTAACTAGATTTAACTAGAAACTTTCACTAGATTTTTAAGGTTTCATTAAGATTTAACCATAGCAAAATGGTTGCATGGTGAAAAGAGTAATATGTTAAATGTCTTAAATTTCGATGTTATCTGGTTTTGGCTGAGAGAAATTATCATGACTCTGCAAACCAGAAAACATTGATATTCTAAGACACTAACTTGTTATTCTCTATTTCTCACATTGTCAATTTTGTCTTCTGTAACGAAAACCCTTGTCTTACACTCATGTGTAGAAACTCAATCCATGATGACATCTTCACAGCATCATTTAAAGCTTATTTTCACATTTTTTATATTCTGAGTGCTCAAAAAGTGAGATTTGATATACAAAACTGGTGTTTATGTCAGAAAAAGAATCTGTAGTGCGCTAAATAACATTTCTATTCTAGACTTGGTTAGGATCAGCTTGTCTCAAACAAAATCTCAAGACAGATCCTATAAATCTAAAAAAAAAATTGAATAACCATTTCTTTTTCTCACATAAATATCATTTTTGTACGCTAGAACCCATTTTTGGAACACCCTTGATGATATAGATACCACAATGGTGTGTGCTAGATGATGTCGTGATGGCATTTTTTTAAAATTTGTGGTGCTAGAAATGTGTAAATTAAGGATATCTCTGGGCCCGAGGTTTAAACACTTTTCTCAGGCTCAACTGAGAATTTTCTCAAATTTTAAATATAAACAAATGTATGAAAATATAAGAAAATATTAATAAGTTGTTATTTATAACAACTAATTAATATTATCTTTTATGTTAATACATTAAAATGAGTATTAAAACAGAATTACGGCTTTAATCTCAAATTGAAATTTGAAAATTTTGAATTGAGAATGAAAAAGTTTTTATAACATCGGGCCCAGATGGCTGTTCTTAAAAGAAGACAAGAGGAGTTATGTTACAGATAGCATCATTGTAAAATTGACATTTTCCTTGATCAAACCCATTGTAAATCACCTGTCAGTGCTCCATTCACGCATTCCAAAACACCCACACAGCTATTCAAAAAATACTCCAAACTTTTTTCAAAAACACCTAAAATTATTCAGAATATGTTTGACATTTCATTCAAATCAAATAAATCTTATTACATTTTTATTGGCTGGTTTGGGTTTTAAAGCATTGGACTTATCAGGGAAGACACAGAAACAGAAAAGTATGAGATTTTTTAAAGGGAGGTAAAAACATATTGCTAATTTTGTCTAATTGATTAGGCAAAATTATTGATTGTGTTTAACCTACTTTGAAAAACATTCAAATTTACTCATCAATCTCTTTCAATTTCATTCCAAAATCATTCAATTTGTCAATTTCACGATGTTATTAACTGAAGATAAATGTTTCTATTTTCTTCAGTGACTACTCCAGCAATTATATATTCTACACCAGCTGTAACAGAAAGTAAGTAAACTTTCATCAAATCAACTATGCTCCCCCTCCTCCCAAAAAGAACCAAACAAAAACTAGCTAACAAACAAACAAACAAAAAAAACCCCAAACAAACAAGACAATTATCGAACACAAAAGAAAAAAAAGAAAAATATATTGTTCAGCGTGATAACATCAGTTTTGTCTAAACATTGACTTTTTCCTCATTTATCCTGTTGACCTATTATTGTAGTTTGTAAACTTAGAGGTTGAATTTAGTCTTGGTACAATATAACAATTTAGTTTCAGCCATAAAAACTACTCTTGTCTGCTCCATAATTGGTGGATTGCTAGTCCCTCATTTGATCCCCACCATGACATACCCCTCAAATATTTTAAGCTCAGCTGTTTTGAAGAAAACTCGAGGTATTGCTATAGCTTTCATGTCGTAGTTGTCGTTGTCGTTGTTGTTGTTTCGTTGTTGCCGTGCGAAAACTTTGACATTTTGTGTTATCTCTGGTTCTACTGAAAGCGTTTACTTCAAACTTGGCACACATGTCAACATCAAAAGAGCAACATATACTATCAAGGGGGATAACTCTAGATACATTTTGAACAAATTATGCCCCTTTACGACTTAGATTTTTTCCCCACCATCCAGCACTCAACAGCCGAGCGTAGGCACCTGCAGGCGGTGCTCTTGTTAAAATGAGTCATTCATCTGCGAAGTATGTGGTAACAGACATGGAACAAACAGCAAATTGTTTTAATGTTATTTGAGCCTGTGCGTGGCATTTCAAACAAGTTTCAATGTGCGCCAAGCAAAGACTCTGGCAAGCCTGTGCATCTGAACAGTCTGACCAGAGTCTTCACTTTGTGCTTCATAGGCATATAGGTCTCAAAGTGTCTTTAGACAGTCTGGTAATCCTCTTATTAAACTATTTTGCTTTCTAGGCCAGTTAATGTTTGTCTTTACTGCCATGTCAAATTGTTGGAAACGTCACACACAGGCTCATTTAAGATGTAGTCAGTAGTTTTCTGTTGCCCATTTACAAAAATATGTGACCCATCAGGCAAAAAGGGACCATTTGGGAACTTCGTAAAATAATTATTGGAAACAGAGGTTGGTTGCAATAGAGGTCAACCAGAGGTCGCAAATAAAATCAAAGTGCTGTCAGCACTGTAAATCGTACATCATTGAGAGGCTGGGATAGTGCAATAGTTCGCCAATCAAAAGGGCTCAAATTTGGACAATAAAAGTTGGTAAAATCTTTAAATTTGTGAGTTTTTTGTCTTAACACTCCATCTTTTCGAGGACATTGCCAGCTCATCCAACCTCGTGGGTCCGATTTTGAAAGTTTGCTGATTCGATAGCCCTCTGCTAGTCTAAATTATTTCTTAGCAGATTTGTACGTTGTTATAATGAGCACGTGCCAAGCTAAAAGCTTGTCTGTTAATATTATTCCTCTCTTAAAAGCCTGTTTAGCAACAAACATTTTTCATTTAACTATTTACAATTTTGATTACCAACATGTTTGTATTTCAAGCATTGGGTTTTTCCAAATACTGTAAATGCATTTTCCCTCAAGAAACACGTGAAATCGCCAACTATGCTATTTATATCTTTGGTTTCTGACAAATCGATTAAATCTAGCAGCACTCTATGATTATTCATGAGTTGTTCTAAAAATAGATCGCTCTTACTTCTATCCTAGGGGAAATTCAAATGGCAGCCCGAGAGACGCGTGAGATGATGTAATAATCTAAAATTGACTGCAATATGCATGCGCAGAAAAGACATTCATGTGAACGTAGTTACCCACTGGTGGTAGTAAACAAACTTCTAATTTACCGCTACAATAATTAATTTACCATGAAATATCGTTATCCCATTAAGAAATGTGATAAACTCGTGAAAAATACTATATAAAATAAGAAAAAAAGTATTTGTTATTTAAAGTAATAGAGAATATTTATTTTTTGTAATCGAATTGTTGTGCACTATTCTCGACGCCATTTTGGAACCCAAGTAACACCGGCCTGACCCAGGATCAGAAGCGTCGAGGTTGAAAGGTTACAATGACATCACTAGTGTCGAAACCGTGGCCGTTCTGATGGAAACCCGGTTAACTCGGGTCGAAACCGAGTCCGATATTAACTTACCCCTATATCAGTTTATCGTATGTTTTTGTCGGTTTATTTGTTGTTGAATAATTTTTCTTCATACTCAAATTTGAATTTAATGAAAATAGGATTGGAGCGTGATCAGAGTGCTCATTGAAATCAAATATTTCAAAATTACAAAATTATTTCTATTTGTTAACACATGCGAAAAAAAGTAAACTTCCCACGCTCCCTGTTTGAGTGCAGACGACTATTGACTAATGATAAACAAGTTAATTGACACATTTCGAGCAGACGATGTCCATTTGCATCTATACCACGTGGTCTGAATTTACGCGTGGGTTTTGACCGAGTGATAATCATAACAGAATTTGATTGGTTGTCAGCCCTACAACTGGTAAATGACCATTCGAGAAAGTTCAGAGTAGTAATATTGTAAGTGCTACAAATTAATTATACAGTTAACCTATTGTACGTTTCAACTCCTTTACTCAACCGAAAATCTTGTTAAAAACACTGAAAATACTAACTGGTAATTACTAAAAGCGAAAATTACATCAAATTTTGTATTAGCCTCTTCTCTATTTGTCGAAAAGTAAATAAGGTATAAACAAAGTTTGTAGATTGTGACTGAAAAGGCTGTTTCTTCGGTGTTTGAAAACACATAATTTGGTTTGAACACATTGCTCAGAAGATAATGGTAAAAATGTAGTGGGTCAAACAGACTGGATTTCTGGAAAACGGTAGATATAAATCTACTGCTTCGCAGTACGATTTAAAAATTCTTATGATAAATTGATAATTCCAGATTCAGAATATCAGCCAAGTGCTAAAAGTATCGACCATAGTCAGACTGCGCAGTATGCGCAGCCTGACTAGGGTCAACACTTTACACACTACTCAGATGACCCCAGTACAGAACAACAGAGAAGATCAAGGTCACTTATTTTGAAATATAAAACACTTGTTTTGAAATAATTGCAGTAGTGTGGGCATCAGTGTTTAATAAATACATCTTATTTATTACTGTCTTATGAACATGTCATTGAATATTTCAGTGTGTGAATATAAGCATGTGAATTATGACAACTACAGCTCCAATATTTTGGCATTCTACAAGGATAGAAACGAGGGGTTCGTGAATTCCTCATCAATGCTGTTGTCAGAAGAAGAACCAGATCTATCATTCACACCCAATGAAGAAGAAAAGAAACGCTACGATTTCTCGTTTGATCTAAAGGACTATCTTTATGAGCCGACGTTGGTTGGAGCTGCCCTTGTGATTGAACCACAAAATGAATCAGTTGATGTTAGTTCTGTTGAGCTAGATATTTTAGACGAAGAAGGCATTACAACTGGAAATCCTGTGGTATGTTATCTAAACCCTTGTCATGCTGTTCATGGCAATTTCCTCATGTAACCAAATCTTTGGTAGATAATATGGTCTAAGACCAGCCTGAACAGTAGTGCCAGAGATTGACGCTTACACCAGTCCTCTGGCCCAAGACCTGTGGATTTTAGGGAGGACTGGTAGATGTTACAATGCTGCAGGTCCTTCAGGCCTGTTGTAAATGGCAGAACTAAATATTTCAAATCTGTCCATTTTGAAAAATAATTGACTTTCAAACACTAAAATTTGCATTACCATAATAGAATACATTGTAGAAAAAGAAGAAATTGCTTGTTAAAAACAATTTCTTCTTTTCCAACAATGTTATTTATTTATCTCTTAAATTAAACAAACAAGTTTTTTTATGCAGGACCGGTTGTTATCAAAGAGGACCTGTTATATTTCCAGTGTACAGGTCCCTCAGGCCAGTCGCAAAAAATAGTTAGTATCAAACCCTGAGTGCAGTCTGATCTTGGCCTTAACTGCCTGCTTTCTACTTGAAAAACTTGACCAACTATTATAAATGTAAAAGGAAATATGTACTTTTATTTGAAATAGAATTCAAATTCGGCAAAAAAAGGGTTAAAGATAAAGTATCTATTTTGAATTCAGGGATTATGAAATTAAAATTGTAATCAAGCTTCTGTGTTTTTAGTTTCATGAATCTATGAATTGAAAAAAATACCTCACTACTTCTGATAGTTCAATTATATTCATAGAAAAGCTATATAATTTCACTTTGGATAAATAGAGAACTTGTGACCCTTCTCACAGAAAAGAAGCAATGCGATTCTGTAAAAAATATAAAAAATAAAAAATGAATGTGATCCTTCATGCATTAGGGAGGGACTTTGTAGAAATATTTATTAAAAGTGATTTCTAGATGGCCTCTTTTTGCATGATGGTCACAAATATTTGAAAGTGATATTGGTTTCATTAGTGGTCAAATGCTCAGATAAAAACCTATATATTTGTGTAATAAATAGATTTTGTTTTAGTTCATGCTGGTATTAATCAAAAGGAAATCTGATCACATTTTTAGTAAAGTTAATTTGAAATATAAATATACATACATTTACATACCAAGGATTTAGTGCAAGACTGTACTATGTGTATATACACTGTATATACACTTAGTACAGCCTTGCACTGAACCCTTGATACATCATTGTATTTTCAGACCTTGGTTCTTCATGAGAAATTACATTGTTAGGAAAGCTAAATTAAAATAAACATTTACATACTGAGGGTTAAGTGCAAGACTATACTAAGTGTATATACACTGTATATACACTTAGTACAGCTTTGCACTTAACCCTCGATATGTAATTGTATTTTCAGACCTTGGTTCTTCATGAGAATGTTGAAGATCGATACATCACACCACTAGACATGGAGCCATTACCTGTCCAACATTTTCAACTCACAATCAGACTGTCTGAGCCTTCAGCTGTCACTGTCAGTCTTACAGAATTCAAGATTTGTTTTGAACCAATAGGTAAATATGAAATGAATTATTCTCAACTTGACATTTTTAGCTCGGCTGTTTTCGGAGAAAACCCGAGGTATTGCTATAGCCTTGGTGTCGTCATCGTTGTCTTTGTTGTTGTCGTCGTCGTGCAAAAACTATGACATTTTGTGGTAACTTTTGAATGGTAAGTGATAGGGCTTTCATATTTCACATGATGATCGCCTGTGACAAGGCCTTTCTGTCGTTACCAAGTTCAAGGTTATCAATGAAGGTCATGTCATTTTTCAAGGTCAAACTCTTGAAAAAATGCAAAAACTTGACATTTTGCGATCACTTATGAATGGTAAGTCATAGGGCCTTCATATTTCACATGATGATTGCCTTGGACAAGCATGTTCCGTTGGTACCAAGTTCAAGGGCATCAGTCAAGGTCAAGATAATTTTTCAAGGCCAAATTTGTGAAAAAAAATGCAAAAACTTAGACATTTTTTGTTAGCTTTTGAATGGTAAGTGATAGGGCCTTCATATTTCACATGATGATTGCTTGGGACAAGCACTTTCTGTTGGTCCTAAACCAATGGGTGGTTTTGACAAAACAAATGTTGCCAGAATGTTCGTTAGGTGACCCTCTTCTTAAGTTGGTCAAGAAATTTGGATTGACCCCCAAATATGGGAGTAGCAGGGCAGGGCTTATTTTAAGCCCTAAATCTTTGAATGACATCTCCTTCTGAACCATTGGGCTGATTTCAATGAAACTTTTCCAGAATGTTCCTTAGGTGACCCTCTTCTTTAGTTGTTCAAGAAATTTTGATTGACCCCCAAATATGAGCAGGGCAGGGCAGGGCTTATTTTGAGCCGGAAATCTTTGAACAACATTTACTCCTGAACCATTGAGTCGATTTCAATGAAAGTTTACCAGAATGATCCTTGGGTGACCCTCTTCTAAAGTTGTTCAAGAAATTTGGATTGGCGTATGAAAGTGGGTGTGGCAGGGCAGGGCTTATTTTGAGCCTGAAATCCTTTAACAACATCTTCTCCTGAACCATTGGGCCGATTTCAATGAAAGTTTACAAGAATGATCCTTTGGTGACCCTCTTCTAAGGTTTTTCATGAAATTTGGATTGGCGTTTGAAAGTGGGTGTGGCAGGGCAGGCCTTATTTTGAGACTGCTATCATTGATCAACATTTCGTCCCGAACCACTGGACCGATTTCAATGAAACTTTACCAAAATGTTCCTTTTTTTGACCCTTTAAGAAATTTTTCCCCAAAATTTTGATTGCCTGATGAATATGGGCCTGACAGGGAGGGGCTTATTATATGTATCCTCAGAAATGAATGGGTGGGCAGGGTCTATTATCAATTTTAATTCTTGGATTAACATCTCCTCTTCAACAATTAGGCAAATGTACATGAAACTTTGCCAGAAAGTTACATGGATGAAATCCACTGGATCAATTAAATTCAGGTAAGGGGCTTAGGGCCATCTTAGCCCTCTTGTTTTAAAGAGATACCTAAATAGTTTTCTTCCATGTAATTTTACATATAAGTGCTATGAGTTCACTTCTGATAGCTTAGTATAGATATGGAAAAAGACAGAATTCCTTCTGAATGCTAGTGACTTTCATTACCTTCTACACTGCAACTCCATTTTAACAAAATTTGTTAGAGCGTTGAATCCATTATAACCCAGGGTCCACTTGGCTCCCAAAATTTGGGGGGTGTGTCGACCATTTTTGGATGCTGCGGCCATGTTACCCGATCCGCCGTTAATGCTGTTTTGATCATGATTTTAGATCGAAGGGTGAAAACTCTGAGACAAAAATCGATACTGAGCAAAGCCAGGTAAATCAATACATTTGTTTTTCACACCTCCCGCGGAGCAGTGGTGGCGATAAATGCCTCAGGTCAGAGAGAAATGGCTAGTTTGATTGCTGACAGATGTATAGTTATATCACTACGGCTGGAGTACCAAACTCACAAGTACAACCATCACATCCTTTCCTAACCCCAAACTGCTATCTCACATAGGTCTACTATTATTAACCCATGGGTGAGAGAGAGACTTATAGTCAGAATGAATAAGTGCTGCCATCAGAGATACACGGAATCCCAATATTGTCAGTCCAGCGCGCTACCAACTGCGCTTTGTCGACAGCAGGGATGCAATTGGACACCGAAAAGTCTAGCTGGCATGCGATTAAATCCAAGTTAATAAATTTCAGAAGAAGCTGTGTTTTTGCAAAATGAGCTAATCTCGTTTTATATTCTCAAATCTTGAACATTTACCGCTGTTGACAAACATTTCAAAAAGCGACTTGCCCCTTACCCAATTTATTGGTTTATTACCTCCTTTTGCCAATCCCATTGAATTTTCTTATAAATATTACGTTTTTTGTAAATATATGATAAAATTTTTTTTCTTTTTCATTAAACTTATTCATATTATAGTCATGTTTTACAGGGTTTGAAAATTCAAAGCCCAAATGAATTATTATTGTAGATTTGTATCTCTCACTAAATAGACAACTTCATTAAGTTTTAAACAGGAAACTATATTAAACTATATATTAACCTACATTTCCCGATTGAAAGCGTCAATCAAAGAAAACTAGAAATGGCGCGAAACTGATGGTGACCACGTCGCTTCGCAGTCGTTTGGACTTTCTTTCCTGACGATCTACTATCTATTACTCAAAGCAGTGAATTAACATTTTGTCAAACCAAGGGTTACAAATGTTTTATTTACAGTTTTCAAGAAGAAGCTTTTGATACAACTTGACTCATGAAGATGATGTATTAAATGGATTAGCTTATCCTTGCAAAATGGCGATCCAAATATCATAACTACAGATTCATTTAATTGAATTTATGGCATTTTTTCTCGCTCATCGAAGAATGCGGTCCTGCACTCCGAGAGATCCGATTACTTTGGTATCGTTTCGATCGGATGTAGGGTATTGTTTATTTTGATTGCGTAGATAATTATTTTCTCCTATTTTCAAAAAGACAATATTGAAATATGAAATTCATTGAGCTTATGAAACTTTATGGACTTTACTTTACCCTTTTGAGATCGTCGTTATCGGTGTTTCTCAGTTGCCGGGCGGGTGGGCCTGAGAAATCGGGATGCAGAGAAATAAGAGGACTCAGCGAACGTTTAACCATACAAACCTGATTACTTTATCAAAGATAGTTTTGTTTAGCTTAGGGACAACAAAACGATCTTAAAATAAAAAATTTCGAAGTATTAAACCGCGTTTGTTCTTCAATTCATTGCTGAGTTTTAAAAAATATAAAATACGATGGCCTAAATATGCACATGTATATTTAGATATCTGATATCATTATCAATATTTACCCTGTGTCTGTAATGTTTTCGCAGTACGTTATTGTTCACTGATGGAGGGGGGGAATCAGCGGCGACCTAGGGATACAGCGTTATAGCGTTTTAATGCAGTTGCAGTGTATTTTCAATATCTCTCTTTCAAAAGCCAGTGGATCGATAAGGCCATCTTGGGCCTCTTGTTGCAGTCTTGACATACCCTCCATGAAATTATAACATTCACTGACTATTTGTTAATAGTGTCAGACCTTATCCTACTCTAGAACATATAGTTGAGAGTCTTGTCAGGCTGCACAGGCTAGCTAGATGGTTTGCTTTGTGCATGGCACAATGTTCAGGCTTGTTTGTTAATGTTGCTTGAGATTGATTTATCTTTCTATTTTATATATATTTATTGAACTATTGCAGTATTCATAGTTTCTTCAAAAGAAAATTGAAAGAGATAAAATATCAAATTCAGATCAAATCTCTTGATACATCCTTTTAAGGTAGTGGACCCGATATAGTTCGGCAAAGTTGCGGAAGTAATGAACTAATACAATGCAAACAAAGGTTTTCTAATGTTATTTCATGTTATGTAATGTTAAGCGAGGTTTCCTGAAATGAAATTAGGTCAAAATGATTGTCTTGATGAAATCTTGGACAAGTTTGAAATTGGGTCAAAATTAGGTCACAGGGTCAAAGCTTAGTAAAACCTTATATGCTTTAGGGGTCACATTCTTTGCCTGAAGAATCTGAAATTGGTCAAAATGATTATCTTGATAAAATCTCAGATGAGCTCTCAATTGGATAAACTTGAGTCAAAATCTAGGTCACACGGTCAAATCTTAGAAAAACCTCGTATCTACTCAAAAACTACATTTGTTGCCAAATCAACTTTAAAATAGGCAAAAAGGATTCTCTATTTCTCTAGCAACTTAAACAATTTTAAGACTGTTTTAAATCATTCAGGTGAGTGATTTAGGGCCACTATGGCCCGCTTGTTTCTTTAACCAATTTCTTACAAAGAGACATGTGCCTGTAGGAGATGTGAAGAATCCCTCAATAGATTTTGTTTGAGGCGAGTTGATCTGAAAAGAGTTCTTGTGTTAAAAAGCTTAAACTTTGTGAGCCTCAAAACATTTGTTTTACATTTATAATCGTTCCATGTCAATGTGGTGCCCATGGTCCAGAGGTAGAGTGTATGCTTCTTGTTAAATTCTTTGTATTGGCTATCAATCTAGCTTCTTTCATTAATCAACCCGGCCGCGGCACTTATCCTTTCCGACATTTGTCTTCCACCAATGGGTAGATAATCATAAACCTATGTGGAATAGCAACTGGAGGCTAGGAAAGGGATGTGGTGGTAGAACTGGTGTGAGAAGTACCAGGAATCCATCGTTAGGTGCTCCAGTCGTCCCGATATAACTGAGAGATTGTTGAAACAACGTAAAACCCCAATTCAAATCAAATTCATTAATCAACGCTTTCAGTTCAAGAACTAGGAATGGGAGCTTGTATCCAAATCAATGTTAAGAAAAAAAGGTTTAAATGAAAACTTTTTTATTCTAGATGAGGTTGCATCTATTTTTGTCATGATTTCTTAATTAATTTGTGATCCGTCATGCAAAAAGAGTCTTTCTGGGAAATGTGCAAAGTGTCAAACCTAGTCAGCCTGCACAGAATGCGCAGACTGACTAGGGTTGAAACTTTTTGCACCTTGATAATTTTTCTAATCTACAATGATCAATCTAGCTTTCTGCGAAAGATTTTTTTAAATGCGACCTCTGCTTGACCTGTACTGGTGCCAATGTCATAGCACAGTAAGTAGTGTGTTAGACTGTCAATTTAGAGGTTCAATCCCCCAGCCATTCTTTCTGACTATTTGGCTCTCACCAATGGGTTGATAATCGTAGACCTATAAGAGAGAGCAGCTGGAGGCTAGGAAAGGATGCGCTGGTAGTACTGGTGAGAGAAACACCAGGTATCTTTTGTTCCAGCCAAGGCAATATAACAAAAAAATATTAAAAGCAGGGTAAAACTCCATTCAACCTATCAATTGACCTGTACTGGAACCAATCTCTTTTTTATAAATATTTATTCTATTGAGTTTCAGATGGTGCCTTTTGATGTGATTTGTCAAATTACTTTACTACAAGGGATGTTCAATTTTTATCCGGATTAGATAGATAAATCACCATTGATTTACCGCTATGTGAAAAAAGTATACCCATATTAATAGGACACTTTATATGCTCAAACTTGCCAAAACCTGAAGCATTTGAACGATGTATATTCATTTCACACGCAAACAAAAATACATCGGTATCAGGAGGCAGGGCACGGTACATGACGCTAGCGACGTTGTTGAAAATCGAGACATTTGATGTGTAATTTAGCTTGTCACAGCTCGTTATTCATGGAAGAAGGGCGAATTCAGTAATCCTGTAATTAAGATGTGCTTTTGTTGTTTGTATAAAGGGAAAACCCAATGGTGCAAAATAAAAGTTCTCAGAAAGGTGCCCCTTAGAAAATTGCCTATATCTTCCAGAGACTCGGCAATTGACGTCCCTACAGTTGCTTGGATAAGTTGCCCTCTGTTCATTCTTCCTCTTATCTCACGGGGCACGGAAGCGTCTTCACCGATGAAAATAAAGCATTTGAAAGAATGAACAAATCCCTTTCAGCGTGACAAGTATTTGATTGACGTCTTTCGGTATTTTTGTATATTTTAAAATAGAATGATTAAAAATTAAAATTCCGTATATACAGTTGACGTCGTCTAAAACGTTCCGAAATACGTACCCCGCCACATTTTATATGAACCTTATCGAAAAATTCTACGGTCAAATTACTTCAAATTAAGACAAGGCATTTGTAATACTTATTTCAGCAACTCAATTAATTTACAAGTTTTTCAACATTTAGAAAAGAAAAAAATATGTACAAATGAAGACCAAACATATGAATTATTTTATCTGCTGCGCCGGGTACTCGTTACCATTGCATTTTATATGGAAGATGCGCGAGCGCTATGTTCGAAAACTATACCAATTTTACATAACCAAATGTGGATTGAATTGCTAAGGCCAATGATACCAAATTTAATTTGATTGCTTCAAAAATAAAATTTTGAGAGGCAAAATCCGGTTAATTTTTGAACAACCCTCGTAATTCGTGGCTATTAATTATACCCCCCACCTACGAAGTAGAGGGGGGTATATTGGTTTCACCATGTCTGTCTGTCTGTCCATCCGTCCGTCCGTCCGTCCATCCGTCCGTCCATCCGTCCGTCCGTCCGTCCGTCCGTCCGTAGACCTTTTCGTTTCCGGACTCTAACTCAAGAACCAAATCACCTACAATCATGAAACTTTATACAAATGTTCCTTATGACCCAAGGAAGTGCCCTATTGTTTTTGGGTCATGTAGGTCAAAGGTCAAGGTCACAGTCAGCCTTTGTTCAATTTTCGTTTCCGGACTCTAACTCAAGAACCAAGTGGCCTACAATCACGAAACTTTATACAAATGTTCCTTATGACCCAAGGAAGTGCCCTATTGTTTTTGGGTTACATAGGTCAAAGGTCAAGGTCACAGTAAATTTTTGTTCAATTTTCGTTTCCGGACTCTAACTCGAGAACCAAGTGACCTACAAGCATGAAACTTTATGCAAATGTTGCTTATGATCCAAGGAAGTGCCCTATTGTTTTTGGGTCACATAGGTCAAAGGTCAAGGTCACAGTAAATTTTTGTTCAATTTTTGTTTCCGGACTCTAACTCAAGAACCAAGTGACCTACAAGCATGAAACTTTATGCAAGTGTTGCTTACGATCCAAGGAGGTGCCCTATTGTTTTTGGGTCATATAGGTCAAAGGTTAAGGTCACAGTCAATTTTTGTTCAATTTTCATTTCTGGACTCTTAACTCAAAAACAAAGCGACCTAGAATCATGAAACTTCATGCAAATGCTACATATGACCTCAATATTAGTTACAAACACATCCTGTACTAATAGTTCTTGCATTCTGACAAAGCGCTTGTGGGGGGGTATTAGTCCGCTCTGCGACAGTTCTAGTTTAATTCAATGCCATCTTTCTAGGTTCAACGACACCACAAGGATCAACTATACCCGTCTTTGGTTCAACTTCCCCATTTGCTAGTACTCGTAAGTTTATTAACCCTTTTAACATTATTTTAATTCTTTATGGTCTGAAAATATTTAAGGTTTCAATGAAAAAATACAAAACAACAACAACAACAAAAAAAACAACCCAAACCCCACATTTGAATATACACATAAACAATTTAGGCAATAGAAGCAATTGTCCTTTTCTCACAATTTTTTCGATCTTATACTGTGTTTATTTTTTAATTGAGCCTTTGACATATCTGAAACTGGATTCAATTTTTCCTTTCTCAAAATTTTTAATGTCGTACTATATTCTACAGAAACACACCAGATACATCAATAGTCAGGATGCAAGATTCTATTTCATGTTCATTCCCAGGATTTTACATCCTTGTGATTTTACACTTAAAAAAATGTTGCTGAAAAAGAAGAAATTGTTCATAACAAGCAATAATTATAGCCTAGAGAGTACTATCATGCCATTGGGTTTTCAAGGGAGTCAATAGAGCTTCCAAGGCCCTCATAGGTCTCTTGTTCCAAATTCATCTACTTTTCATTATTTTCTGCAACATGTTTCAATATGAAGCAGACTTTACCCTTGTCATGCTGAACCTTGAATATTCCTGCTTTGGCAAGAGGTAAAGACTAAGATCAAGTCTATACCACCTGATTTTCTTTTTTTGGAGCCAGAAAAGTTTAAAAAACAAAAAAAACATTTTTAGCTCCACTGGCCAAAGGCCAGTGAGCTATTGTCATGGCAGGGTGTCTGTTGTGCGTCTGTGCGTGCGTGCGTGAGTAAACTTTTCTTAATATATCTTCTCCTCCTAAACCAATGGGTGGATTTTGACCAAACTTGGCCAGAATGTTCCTTGCGCCATTTTCTTCTAAAGTTGTTCAAGAAATTTGGATTGACCCTCAAATATGGGCGTGGCAGGGCAGGGCTTATTTTGACCCTGAAATCTTTGAACGACATCTCCTCCTGAACCATTGGGCCAATTTCAATGAAACTTTACCAGAATGTTCCCTGGGTGACCCTCTTCAAAAGATGTTCAATAAATTTGGATTGACCCCCAAATATGGGCGAGGCAGGGTGGGGCTTATTTTGACCCCGAAATCTTTGAACGACTTCTCCTCCTGAACCATTGGGTCAATTTCAATGAATTTTTACCAGAATGTTCCTGAGGTGACCCTCTTCTAAAGTTGTTCAAGAATTTGGATTGACCCCCAATTATGGGCGGGGCAGGGCGGGGCTTATTTTGACACCCAAATCTTTGAACAACATCTCCTCCTGAACCATTGGGCCAATTTCAATGAAACTTTACCAGAATGTTCCTTGGGCCATCCTCTTCTAAAGTTGTTCCAGAAATTTGGATTGACCCCGAAATATGGGCGAGGCAGGGTGGGGCTTATTTTGACCCTGAAATCTTTGAACAACATCTCCTCCTGAACAATTTGGCCAATTTGAATGAAACTTTACCAGAATGTTCCTTGGGTGACCCTCTTCTAAAGTTGTTCAAGAAATTTTGATTGACATCCAAATATGGGTGTGGCAGGGTGGGGCTTATTTTGACATCAAAATCTTTGAACCTCATCTCCTCCTGAACCATTCAGCAGATTTTAATGAAACATTACAAGAATGTTCCTAGGGTGACCCTCACCTAAAGTTGTTCAAGAAATTTGGATAAAACCCCCAATTAAGGGTGTGGCAGAAAGGGGCTTATTTTCTCCCGAAATCTCTGAACTACATCTTATCCTGAACCATTGGGTCAATTTCAATGAAACTTAACCAGAATGTTCCTTGGGCCATCCTCTTCTAAAGTTGTTCCATAAATTTGGATTGACATCCAAATATGGGTGTGGCAGGGCGGGGCTTAATTTGACCCGGAAAGTTTGAAAGACATCTCCTCCTGAACCACTGGGCCAATTTCAATTAAACTTTACCAGAATGTTCCTTGGGTGACCCTCTTCTCAAGTTGTTCAAGAAATTCGGATAGACTTCCATTAGTTAAATAAGTTAATTCCTTCATATATCAATATATTTTCAATATCTCTCTTTCAAATCTTGAGATTTTTAAGCCAGTGGAGCAATACAGGCCCTCTTGGGCCTCTTGTTTAAACTATATATTGACATGCAATTAGTGCACTCAAGTTTATGCAGTCAGGCCAATGTTTTGTCTAGCATATAAAAGGTTTAATTTTGAAAGATGGTAAAGGGGCTTAACAACGCTTTAATTGAATTATTTTACAGCTTGCAAGATAGAAATGATAGCAGAGGATGAGAACAGCAATCTGATCCATGTCTACATCGCTGAAAATGGCGACAATGTCCCCGCAGATGAAATTCTCGGCGTTAATGGCCAGCAGGATAACACGGTGTATACACCACTGGAGACAAGCGATTCCTACGTCATCACAGCCGAATATCAAACAGTAGAAGACTTGGTAACCACAGAACATCTGTCATTAAAAATTGACACTGACGCTGATGTTGTTTCTGTACAAGCGGTGTTCCTTGATGAAAATGGCTTGCCTATAGAAGAAGTGGTATGTATTTCAAGGGGTCAGTGCAACACTGTTGTAAGTGCCTATAAATATACAGGCACTAACAAAAGTCTTGCACTTACCCTTAGATTTACTCTTATAAGAGAGCACTCCCCTATAGTAAACCATGTATTAACTAAGAAAACCCTATCTCAAATTAATTGATATTACATCCGCTCTTAAATTGTTACAATCCTCTACCCTTATTTGAGGTTATTTTCCTCAAAACAAAAATTAGAATGAGGAAATTTACCTCAAATAAAGGGGATAAAGTCTCTCAACAATTCATTGTTGTTTTAGGAGTATAAGGTAGTGGACCTATATTATCTATTACATTTTGGTACTCATAATCTTTAGCAATGTTAAGTGAGGTTTCCTAATGAAATTTGAGGACACCTTGTTTAACACTGTTGAAGTTTTTATCTTTCAAAAAATTGCGGAACTATAAAGGGTTTACTACCTAAAGTACCAGTTAAAGATATTGTACATTTTCAAGACACTTTTTAATTTTTAGTTATTATCCTTAGATAACTTTGAAGGCTCTTACTGAATAGCAATAACTTTAATTTTATAGAGACTTCACAGGTTTTCTGAATGTGGAATGATCAATTTAACTTCCTGTTTGAAATTTTTGAATTCTACCTCTGGTTGACTTAAGCTGGACTATTAAATCTCTTTTTAGCTCCACTGGCTAAAAGCCACTGGGGCTATTGTCAGGTTCTAATTGATGGATATCAACCAAATTTTACATGAATGATCCTTAAATGACCCTTTATCAGTCCACAAAAAATTATGGTGATCGGATAAAAAATATGTATTTTATTGGCACAGGTCATTTCTCCATATGTTATATACTGAAAACTTTGACAATCAGTTTATCAGAATCTAATTGATAGATATCAACCAAATTTTACATGAATGATCCTTGGGTGACCTTTTATCAGTCTACCAAAATTTAATTGTGATCGGATGAAAAATAATGTATTTTATGGGCAGAGGTCATTTTTCTATATGTTTTATAGTGGAAACTTTAAAAATCATTTTCTAAGCTTGTGATTGATGGATATCAACCAAATTTCACTTGAATGATCCTTGAGTGACCTTTTATCAGTCTATAAAAAATTATTGTGATCGGATGAATAATATGTATTTTATGGGCGGAGGTCATTTCTCTATATGTTATATAGTGGAAACTTTGAAAATCATTTTCTCAGAATGTAACTGATTAGGAAACTTCATTAGTATGATCATTGGATGACTCTTTATCATGCAGCGAAAAATTATTGTGATTGGATGAAAAATATGTCTTTTATGGGCGGCGGTCATTTCTATATATGTTATATAGTGGAAACTTTGAAAATCATTTCAACATCAGTAGAACCCAAAATATCTAAATATCAAAACTTAGATTTGCTATTACAAGAATTTCAAGCCGGTGGAGCGACTCAAGCCATTCATGGCTTTCTAGTATGAATAATTGTTTTACAAATTTCTAGATGGTCCCTTTTGGTGTGACAGGTCACTTCTTAAAAAAGATTTTTTTCAGACTTTGGCTGAGGAAGAGCCAGATGTTTATGGGCTACCCAAGGGTGCGTCTGTGGAGTCTTCTGGGTTTAAGATAGAGGTGGAACTCTTAGAGGCAGCATCTGCAACGTTTAGTGATCTGATTGTGGAAATTTGTGCTAAACCATGTAAGAACCTAATACCTTCACTAATTTGATTTGATATGGGGTTTTACGTCGCTTTCAACAATCTCTCAGTTATATCGCGACAACTGGAGCACCTAACGATGGATTCCTGGTATTTCTCACACCAGTACTACCACCACATCCCTTTCCTAGCCTCCAGTTGCTATTCCACATAGGTTTACGATTATCTACCCATTGGTGGAAGACAAATGTCGGAAAGGATAAGTGCCGCGGCCGGGGAAATACCTTCACTACTTAACTTGCAAGATTAGATCTACTCTTGACTCTAATTAATGTTGATCCTTTTAGCCAAATAATCAATCCATGCCAAAATCTATACTAAACCTATGTAAGAGTTAAACCTTTGTAATTCCCCCCCCCCCCCAAAAAAAAACTTGACAAGTTTCATTCAAATCAAAGTGCTGAAAGGCTCTGGTTTCATGAATTGTTTGACTGTTTTATTTGGAAAAATCTAATCCTCAAACTTTCCTGTTTTGAAAAATAAAATCAGGTGGTGTCGACCAAGATCAGACTGCATATATGTACAGGCTGATCTTTGTTTATACCTCCTGCCAAAGCAAGTATATTTTGGGTACAGCATGCGACAAGGGATAATTAAACCCTTTAACTTGAATACATGCTAGGTTAGATTTCTTACTTCTGTCTCTCATTAATGAGGTGCCGCCCTCATAGTGCAGTTGGTAACGCGTAAGACTGTCAATTAGAGGTCCCCTGTTTGATCCCCAACGGCGGCACTTTTTCTTTCCGACTACTTGTCTCTCACCGATGGGTTGATAATTGTAGACATATGTGAGATAGCATCTGGAGGCTAGGAAAGAATGTCATGGTAGTACTGGTTTGAGAAATACCAAGAGTCCATTGTTAGGTGCTCCAACTGCCGTGATATAAAAAATGTTGAAAGCAGGGTAAATCCCCACTCTAACAAACAAATCATTAATGAGGTACCTGTAAGCCAAATCAATATTCTACAAAGATGCAAACAATACATCAGACAGCTGTATAAAATTCAACAAAATCTCTAATTAGATATTTAGAAAGTATAAAATTGAAGAAAATTTGTTTCTTACTATACCCAAACAAATTGTTTCCAGTTGGGAATGAAACCAATTTAATATTGGTATATATTAATGCAAAGACTTTGGTCAGCCTTTTAATCCCAATTGTCTGACCAGAGTCTTCACTGGTTGATTTGAAAGTTTATTTGGCAACTTTTTTTTTCTTTTGGTCAGCAGTGAATGTTCTGGTAAGAGAGGAGCTGTTTAGGCAGCTCAATGTTTTGCCTCCTGCAGATTTCAAGCTGTTTGAAATATCAAGAACTCTCTTTTGTCTTTTTCAGTGCCATTTACTACTTCCATACCTTCAGCGTTTTCAACAGAAGGAAGTCAACCTCCATCATCAGCTATTCTTCCTGTATCAAGATCATCTAGCCAAAGTCTTCCAATTTTTATTTCAACACCTGCACCAGGACCAAGTTCTTTACCAAGTAGTCTGTCTTCAGCTACAGGAAAGAGTCAACAGCCATCATCTGCAATCCTGCCTTTATCCCAAACATCAAGCCAAAGTTTGCCTACTTTTTTTTCAACTGGTGTTCCTGGATCTAGTTCTGTGCTTAGCAGTGGGAGTAGCCAGGCTTCTCCAGGCCTTCAGAGTAGTGTATTTGAAACTTCTCCACAAAGTAGTGAACAGCCATCATCTGCAATACTTCCCCTATCAAAGACTTCTAGCCAAAGTTTGCCTACTTTTGGCTCAACAGGTATTCCAGGATCTAGTTCAGTGCCAAGCAGTCAGGCATCTCCTGGCTTTCAGAGTAGTGCATTTGAAACTTCACTACAAAGTAGCCAACAACCATCGTCTATTATTCTTCCTCTATCAAGAAGTTCTAGTCAAAGTTTGCCTACTTTTGTTTCATCTGGTGTCCCTGTATCAAGTGTACGGCCAAGCAGCCAGTCTTCTCCTAGATCACCATCAATTGGTGTCCCTGTATCAAGTGTACAGCCAAGCAGTCAGTCATCACCCAGCTCACCATCAACTGGTGTCCCTGTTTCTAGTGTACCATCAATCAGCCAGTCATTGCCTAGCTCACCTTCATCTGGTGTCCCTGTATCAAGTGTATCACCTAGCAGCCAGTCATTGCCTAGCTCACATTCATCTGGTGTCCCTGTGTCAAGTGTATCACCTAGCAGCCAGTCATCACCTAGCTCACCTTCATCTGGTGCCCCTGTATCAAGTGTATCACCAAGCCAGTCATCACCTAGCTCACCATCATATAGTGCCCCTGTATCAAGCGTACCACCAAGCAGCCAGACATCACCAGTTTCACCTTCATCTGGTGTCCCTGTATCAAGTGTATCACCAAGCAGCCAGTCATCACCCAGCTCACCATCAACTGGTGTCCCTGTTTCTAGTGTACCATCAATCAGCCAGTCATTGCCTAGCTCGCCTTCATCTAGTGTCCCTGTATCAAGTGTATCACCTAGCAGCAAGTCATCACCTAGCTCACCTTCATCTGGTGCCCCTGTATCAAGTGTACCACCAAGCAGGCAGTCATCACCTAGCTCACCTTCGTCTGGTGCCCCTGTTTCAAGTGTATCATCAAGCAGGCAGTCATCGACTAGCTCACCTTCATCTAGTGTTTCCGTATCAAGCGTACCACAAAGCAGCCAGTCATCACCTAGCTCATCTTCGTCTGGTGCCCCTGTATCAAGTGTATCACCCAGCAGCCAATCATCACCTAGCTCGCCTTCATCTGGTGCCCCTGTATCAAGTGTATCACCAAGCAGCCAATCATCACCTAGCTCGCCTTCATCTGGTGCCCCTCTATCAAGTGTATCACCAAGCAGCCAGCCATCACCTAGCTCACCTCTATCTGGTGTTCCTATATCAAGTGTATCACCAAGCCAGTCATCACCTAGCTCACCTTCATCTGGTGCCCCTGTATCAAGTGTATCACCAAGTCAGTCATCACCTAGCTCACCTTCATCTGGTTTCCCTGTATCAAGTGTACCATCAAGCAGCCAGTCATCACCTAGCTCACCTTCATCTGGTGCCCCTGTATCAAGTGTATCACCCAGCAGTCAGCCCTCATCAAGCATTACTTCACCAATTGCTTCAATTTCAAATTTCTCTCCAAGCAGTTTGTCTGCTAGAAGTCAAACACCCTCAGCCTCTACAAGCAATGCGTCTGTTCCATCAAGTGCAAGTCAGAGTGTAAGTGGATCCTCTATTCCAGCCTCTGGTTCAAGTATATCTGCTAGCAGTCAGACACCTTCAGCCACTCCAAGCAGTGCCTCTGCTCCATCAAGTGCAAGTCAGAGTAAAAGTGGATCCTCAATTCCAGCCTCTGGTTCAAGTATTCCAGCTAGCAGTCAGTCACCTCCAGCCACTCCAAGCAGTGCCTCTGCTCCATCAAGTGCAAGTCAGAGTGTAAGTGGATCCTCAATTCCTGCCTCTGGTTCAAGTATTCCAGCTAGCAGCCAGTCACCTCCAGCCACTCCAAGCAGTGCCTCTGTTCCATCAAGTGCAAGTCAGAGTGTAAGTGAATCCTCAATTCCAGCCTCTGGTTCAAGTATTACAGCTAGCAGTCAGTCACCTCAAGCCACTCCAAGCAGTGCCTTTGCTTCATCAAGTGCAAGTCAGAGTGTAGGAAGTGGATCCTCAATTCCAGCCTCTGGTTCTAGTATTCCAGCTAGCAGTCAGTCACCTCCAGCCACTCCAAGCAGTTCCTCTGCTCCATCAAGTGCAAGTCAGAGTGTAAGTGGATCCTCAATTCCAGCCTCTGTTTTAAGTATTCCAGCTAGCAGTAAGTCACCTCCAGCCACTCCAAGCAGTGCCTCTGCTCCATCTAGTGCAAGTCAGAGTGTAAGTGGATCCTCAATTCCAGTCTCTGGTTCAAGTATTCCCGCTAGCAGTCAGCCTCCTCCAGCCTCTCCAAGCAGTGCCTCTGCTTCATCAAGTGCAAGTCAGAGTGTAAGTGGATCCTCAATTCCAGCCTCTGGTTCAAGTATTCCCGCTAGCAGTCAGTCACCTTCAGCCAGTCCAAGCAGTGCCTCTGCTCCATCAAGTGCAAGTCAGAGTGTAAGTGGATCCTCAATTCCAGCCTCTGGTTCAAGTATTCCAGCTAGCAGTCAGTCACCTCCAGCCACTCAAAGCAGTGCCTCTGCTCCATCAAGTGCAAGTCAGAGTGTAGGAAGTGGATCCTCAATTCCAGCCTCTGGTTCAAGTGTTCCTGCAAGCAGTCAGTCTCCTCCAGCCTCTCCAAGCAGTGCCTCTGCTCCATCAAGTGCAAGTCAGAGTGTAGGAAGTGGATCCTCAATTCAAGCCTCTGGTTCAAGTATTCCAGCTAGCAGTCAGTCACCTCCAGCCCGTCCAAGCAGTGCCTCTGCTCCAGCAAGTGCAAGTCAGAGTGTAAGTGGATCCTCAATTCCAGCCTCTGTTTCAAGTATTCCAGCTAGCAGTCAGTCACCTCCAGCCACTCCAAGCAGTGCCTCTGCTCCATCTAGTGCAAGTCAGAGTGTAAGTGGATCCTCAATTCCAGTATCTGGTTCAAGTATTCCTGCTAGCAGTCAGTCACCTCCAGCAACTCCAAGCAGTACCTATGCTCCATCAAGTGCAAGTCAGAGTGTAAGTGGATCCTCAATTCAAGCCTCTGGGTCAAGTAATCCAGCTAGCAGTCAGTCACCTCCAGTCACTCCAAGCAGTGCCTCTGCTCCATCAAGTGCAAGTCAAAGTGTAAGTGGATCCTCAATTCCAGCCCTTGGTTCAAGTGTTCCAGCTAGCAGCAGTGCCTCTGCTCCATCAAGTGCAAGTCAGAGTGTAGGAAGTGGATCCTCAATTCCAGCCTCTGGTTCTAGTATTCCAGCTAGCAGTCAGTCACCTCCAGCCACTCCAAGCAGTTCCTCTGCTCCATCAAGTGCAAGTCAGAGTGTACGTGGATCCTCAATTCCAGCCTCTGGTTCAAGTATTCCAGCTAGCAGTCAGTCACCTCCAGCCACTCAAAGCAGTGCCTCTGCTCCATCAAGTGCAAGTCAGAGTGTAAGAAGTGGATCCTCAATTCCAGCCTCTGGTTCAAGTGTTCCTGCAAGCAGTCAGTCTCCTCCAGCCTCTCCAAGCAGTGCCTCTGGTCCATCAAGTGCAAGTCAGAGTGTAAGTGGATCCTCAATTCCAGCCTCTGGGACAAGTATTCCAGCTAGCAGTCAGTCACCTCCAGCCAGTCCAAGCAGTTCCTCTGCTCCATCAAGTGCAAGTCAGAGTGTAAGTGGATCCTCAATTCCAGCCTCTGGGTCAAGTATTCCAGCTAGCAGTCAGTCACCTCCAGCCACTCCAAGCAGTGCCTCTGCTCCATCTAGTGGAAGTCAGAGTGTAAGTGGATCCTCAATTCCAGTCTCTGGTTCAAGTATTCCTGCTAGAAGTCAGTCACCTCCAGCCACTCTAAGCAGTGCCTCTGCTCCATCAAGTGCAAGTCAGAGTGTAAGTGGATCCTCAATTCCAGCCTCTGGGTCAAGTATTCCAGCTAGCAGTCAGTCACCTCCAGCCACTCCAAGCAGTGCCTCTGCTCCATCTAGTGCAAGTCAGAGTGTAAGTGGATCCTCAATTCCAGGCTCTGGTTCAAGTATTCCTGCTAGCAGTCAGTCACCTCCAGCCACTCCAAGCAGTGCCTCTGCTCCATCAAGTGCAAGTCAGAGTGTAAGTGGATCCTCAATTCCAGCCTCTGGTTCAAGTATTCCAGCTAGCAGTCAGTCACCTCCAGCCACTCAAAGCAGTGCCTCTGCTCCATCAAGTGCAAGTCAGAGTGTAAGAAGTGGATCCTCAATTCCAGCCTCTGGTTCAAGTGTTCCTGCAAGCAGTCAGTCTCCTCCGGCCTCTCCAAGCAGTGCCTCTGGTCCATCAAGTGCAAGTCAGAGTGTAAGTGGATCCTCAATTCAAGCCTCTGGTTCAAGTATTCCAGCTAGCAGTCAGTCACCTCCAGCCAGTCCAAGCAGTGCCTCTGCTCCATCAAGTGCAAGTCAGAGTGTAAGTGGATCCTCAATTCCAGCCTCTGGGACAAGTATTCCAGCTAGCAGTCAGTCACCTCCAGCCAGTCCAAGCAGTGCCTCTGCTCCATCAAGTGCAAGTCAGAGTGTAAGTGGATCCTCAATTCCAGCCTCTGGGTCAAGTATTCCAGCTAGCAGTCAGTCACCTCCAGCCACTCCAAGCAGTGCCTCTGCTCCATCTAGTGGAAGTCAGAGTGTAAGTGGATCCTCAATTCCAGTCTCTGGTTCAAGTATTCCTGCTAGCAGTCAGTCTCCTCCAGCCACTTTAAGCAGTGCCTCTGTTCCATCAAGTGCAAGTCAGAGTGTAAGTGGATCCTCAATTCCAGCCTCTGGTTCAAGTATTCCAGCTAGCAGTCAGTCACCTCCAGCCACTCAAAGCAGTGCCTCTGCTCCATCAAGTGCAAGTCAGAGTGTAGGAAGTGGATCCTCAATTCCAGCCTCTGGTTCAAGTGTTCCTGCAAGCAGTCAGTCTCCTCCAGCCTCTCCAAGCAGTGCCTCTGGTCCATCAAGTGCCAGTCAGAGTGTAAGTGGATCCTCAATTCAAGCCTCTGGTTCAATTATTCCAGCTAGCAGTCAGTCACCTCCAGCCAGTCCAAGCAGTGCCTCTGCTCCATCAAGTGCAAGTCAGAGTGTAAGTGGATCCTCAATTCCAGCCTCTGGGACAAGTATTCCAGCTAGCAGTCAGTCACCTCCAGCCACTCAAAGCAGTGCGTCTGCTCCATCTAGTGCAAGTCAGAGTGTAAGAGGATCCTCAATTCCAGTCTCTGGTTCAAGTATTCCTGCTAGCAGTCAGTCACCTCCAGCAACTCCAAGCAGTACCTCTGCTCCATCAAGTCCAAGTCAGAGTGTAAGTGGATCCTCAATTCCAGCCTCTGGTTCAAGTATTCCAGCTAGCAGTCAGTCACCTCCAGTCACTCCAAGCAGTGCCTCTGCTCCATCAAGTGCAAGTCAAAGTGTAAGTGGATCCTCAATTCCAGCCTCTAGTTCAAGTGTTCCAGCTAGCAGTCAGTCACCTCTAGCCACTCCAAGCAGTGCCTCTGCTTCATCAAGTGCAAGTCAGAGTGTAAGTGGATCCTCGATTCCAACCTCTGGTTCAAGTATTCCAGCTAGCAGTCAGTCACCTCTAGCCACTCCAAGTAGTGCCTCTGCTCCATCAAGTGCAAGTCAGAGTGTAAGTGAATCCTCAATTCCAGCCTCTGGTTCAAGTATTCCAGCTAGCAGCCAGTCACCTCCAGCCACTCCAAGCAGTGCCTCTGCTTCATCAATTGCAAGTCAGAGTGTAAGTGCATCCTCTATTCCAGCCACTGGATCAAGTATTCCTGCTAGCAGTCAGTCTCCTCCGGCCTCTCCAAGCAGTGCCTCTGCTCCATCAAGTGCTAGTCATAGTGTAAGTGCATCCTCTATTCCAGTCTCTGGATCAAGTGCTCTTGCAAGCAGTCAGTCTCCTCCTACCTCGCTTAGCAGTGCCTCTGCTCCATCAATCGCAAGTCAGATTTTAAGCAGATCCTCAATTCCAGCCTCTAGTTCAAGTATTCCAGCTAGCAGTCAGTCACCTCCAGCCTCTCCAAGCAGTGCCTCTGCTCCGTCGAGTGCAAGTCATAGTAAAAGTGGATCCTCAATTCCAGCCTCTGGTTCAAGTAATCCAGCTAGCAGTCAGTCACCTCCAGCCTCTCCAAGCAGTGCCTCTGCTCCATCTAGTGCTAGTCAGAGTGTAAGTGGATCCTCAATTCCAGCCTCTGGGTCAGGTATTCCAGCTAGCAGCCGGTCACCTCAAGCCACTCCAAGCAGTGCCTCTGCTCCATCAAGTGCAAGTCAGAGTGTAAGTGGATCCTCAATTCCAGCCTCTAGTTCAAGTATTCTAGCTAGCAGTCGGTCACCTCCAGCCTCTCCAAGCAGTGCCTCTGCTCCATCTAGTGCTAGTCAGAGTGTAAGTGGATCCTCAATTCTAGCCTCTGGTTCAAGTATTCCTGCTAGCAGTCAGTCACCTCTAGCCACTCCAAGCAGTGCCTCTGCTCCATCAAGTGCAAGTCTGAGTGTAAGTGGATCCTCAATTCCAGCCTCTGGGACAAGTCTTCCTGCTAGCAGTCAGTCACCTCCATCCACTCCAAGCAGTGCCTCTGCTCCATCAAGCACAAGTCAGAGTATAAGTGTATCCTCTATACCAGCTACTGGATCAAGTATTCCTACTAGCAGTCAAATACCTTCAGCTTCTCTTAGCAGTGCCTCTGCTGAATCTAGTGCTAGTCAGAGTGTAAGTGCATCCTCTGTTCCAGCTATTGGATCAAGTGTTCCTGCAAGCAGTCAGTCACCTCAAACCCCTCCAAGCAGTGCCTCTGCTCCATCAAGTGTAAGTCAGAGTGTAAGTGGATCCTCAATTCCAGCCTCTGGTTCAAGTATTCCAGCTAGCAGTCAGTCACCTCCAGCCTCTCCAAGCAGTGCCTCTGCTCCATCAAGTGCAAGTCAGAGTGTAGGAAGTGGATCCTCAATTCCAGGCTCTGGTTCAATATTTCCAGCTAGCAGTCAGTCACCTCCAGCCACTCCAAGCAGTGCCTCTGCTCCATCAAGTTCAAGTCAGAGTGTAGGAAGTGGATCCTCAATTCCAGCCTCTGGTTCAAGTATTCCAGCTAGCAGTCAGTCACCTCTAGCCACTCCAAGCAGTGCCTCTGCTCCATCAAGTGCCAGTCAGAGTGTAAGTCGATCCTCGATTCCAGCCTCTGGATCAAGTATTCCTGCTAGTAGTCAGTCACCTCCAGCCACTCAAAGCAGTACCTCTGCTCCATCAAGTGCAAGTCAGAGTGTAAGTGGATCCTCAATTCCAGCCTCTGGTTCAAGTATTCCAGCTAGCAGCCAGTCACCTCCAGCCACTCCAAGCAGTGCCTCTGCTCCATCAAGTGCAAGTCAGAGTGTAAGTGGATCCTCGATTCCAGCCTCTGGTTCAAGTATTCCTGCAAGCAGTCAGTCACCTCCAGCCACTCCAAGCAGTGCCTCTGCTCCATCAAGTGCAAGTCAGAGTGTAAGTGGATCCTCGATTCCAGCCTCTGGTTCAAGTATTCCTGCAAGCAGTCAGTCACCTCCAGCCACTCCAAGCAGTGCCTCTGCTCCATCAAGTGCAAGTCAGAGTGTAAGTGGATCCTCAATTCCAGCCTCTGGATCAAGTATTCCTGCTAACAGTCAGTCACCTCCAGCCTCTCCAAGCAGTGCCTCTGCGCAAACAAGTGCCAGTCAGAGTGTTAGTGGATCTAGTATTCCAGCCTCGGGATCAAGTATTCCTGCTAGTAGTCAGTCACCTACAGCCTCTCCAAGCAGTGCATCTGCACCATCAAAAAGACAACCGCCACCTGGTCTACAGAGTAGTTCCTCTGTGTCACCAACCGCTGTTCAAAGTATAACTGGAACTTTCATCCCATCATCTGGTACCAGAGGGCAAATGAGTAGCAAATCAATAATTGGTTCACAAAGTAGATCTCAGACCCAAACAAGTTCTAGCAGCAGTTTATCCTCAAGCTCTGGTTCATTAATACAATCTAGCAGCCAGCCAAGTCCAGTTTCTACAAGTTTATTCAGCCTTCCAAGTTTGACACCCAAATCATCACCTGTGTCCAGTTCGTCAATGCTGTCATCATCAGGCAGTAGTTCTGGACTTTCGTCACCTGGATCGTCACTGCCTGCTTCGAGCTCATCTATTACAACAACAGCTTTCGGTAAGTTGTTTCCTTATTACCCTTGTCATGCTAAGTAATAATCTAGGCAAAGTATTTAGATTGGTCAGTGCAACAATTTTGTAAGTGCCTATATACATGTATTTATAGGCACTTACAATATTTTTGCGCTGACCCCTCAATTTGTAAAATCAAAGCAAAGGAAATACTGAATGCTCTAATAATGAGTCAGTTTTTATTTTGGAAATATGATTTTCAATCTTTTTTTGTTTGTTTATGAAAAGAAATATTGTATAGACTGAAATAAGATTGCACATTTTATGTGCAGGCTGATCTTTGATTCACCCCTCTACCAAAACAGTAATACTCTGGGCTCAGTGTGACAAGAGCCAAAATTGAGCCAGTTAGGGATATTTCCAATAATACATGTTCATCAGGCAATAACATTTTAACCTGTGCCTTATATTTTCAACAATGTGACATGTTGTTGGCTGAGCATGAAACAGTTTTAACTGCCTACAAACATATAGGCAGTTACAACTGTTTTGCGTTGAGCCATTGAAGTGTTTGAAGGAACAACATTAAACCAAGACAGCCACATAGTGTGATTATGAGATAACCTGACAGTCTAAAGATACTTTGAGACCTTCTCTAGCTACCAAGCTCAAATTTAACCCTTGTGATGCTTAACCCGGAATATTCCTGCTTTAGAAGGAAGTATATGCAAAGATCATAATTATGTGCAGTCTGATCTTAGTCTAAACCACCTGTTCGTCTTGTTTGACCAAAAATTTTTCAAGGATTTAATTTCCAAGAGAAATATTGCAGTACAATTTCTTCTTTCTGAGCCTTCCACACTTTGATTTGAGTTGAATTTTGCAAAGAATTTTATTCAACATGACAAGGGTTAAGACTCTGACCTTGCTTTGCAAATGCATGGGCTAGCCAGAGTCTTTAAATTGCTCATATTTGAAATTGATGGAAATGTCACGCACAGGCTTTTTTACTGTTCTATTTACAACATATTCTTTTAAACACAAAGCTTAAGCATACCGTCTAAACAAAGACAAGTGAGCTTAGGCTGAATTTAGCTTACATTGCCTGCTTTCTTTCCAATTATGGGGGGAGGGGCACTGTCAAAGGGTAGTTAGTAGTGCTTCATACTGTCAATTTAGAGGTCCTGGGTTCCATCCCTGACAGCTGGACTCATTCTTTCCAACTATTTGTTGCCCACCAATGGCTCCATAATCATAGACCTATGAGGATAGCTGCTGTAGGCTAGGAAAGGATGTTATGGTATTACTGGTGTAAGAAATATCAGGAATCCATGGTTAGGTGTTCTAGCCATTGAAATAGTTGAAAGTGGTGTAAAACTCAATTCAAACAAATCAAATCAAATTATGGGGGGAGGTTAGGCTAGACTGATTTAAATCTCCTAAAATTGACACATTTCTTTGAAACAAAATTAAAATTCAGTAGGATATGGGTCCAAACAATATTGTTATTATTAGTAACAATAACACAAAGCTCAAGCATACATTATAGACAAAGAACATCCTGCACAGGCATGCAGGCTGATCTTGGATAACACTATCTGCTTTATATTTATTCATATTAAGTATAGGTAAACCTTTTTTTTGGGGGGGAGGGACATGTAAACAAGGCTGACTTGAGTTATTCCCAAAATAAACACATAGAAAGCAGAGAGTGTACAGATGTGCAGTCTGATCTTGGTATATACAAATATGTGTAGGCTTAGCTTAGTATATACCGTCTACATAAGCTTTATGCTCTGCAGAAATATGACACAAACAGCCCACAATAATAACATAAAAAGCAGACAGTGTAAAACCAAGATCAGAATGCACAGTGGTATATACAAAGATGTGAAGGCACATCTTATTACATACCGTCTGTAAAATCTTTGAGCTCTGCAGATATATGACATGACTCTAGTTATTCCCACAATAATAACATATAGAGCAGACAGTGTAAACCAAGATCAGACTGCAAACTGGTATATACAAAGATGTGAAGGCTCATCTTATTATATACCGTCTGTATAAGCTTTGAGCTCTGCAGAAAAATGACATGAATAGCATGAGAAGATACTGACTCTTGTTAATCCCACAATAATAAAATAGAAAGCAGACAGTGTAAACCAAGATCAGACTGCACACTGGTATATGCAAAGATGTGAAGGCTCATCTTAGTATATACCATCTACATAAGCTTTGAGCTCTGCAGAAAAATGACATGAATAGCATGAGAAGGGTCAAAAAGTAAATCTCCAATCTGTGTGCTGTTCATTCAGTTTTCCTGTTATACTAGCTGCTACACATAACAAAAAACCTAACTTTGCAATTACTCGGAGGCTATTCAAGATACAATGTTCATGTTTGGTATGATATTTCATTTCAATATCACATCCACAGATACCAAGGTCATGTGACAAGGTCAAGGTTACAGTTTTATAAAATTGCTTTTCAGGGGTATTTGTGTTTCTCAATAACATTTTGTTTTGTCTTAATAATTTTAAGTGAATTAAATTATCAGATTCTTTTTCGTTATTAGTGATTGTTATGAATTTGTGGAACCATTAACTGCTTTTATGCAGGGGTTTGGAATTCCCATGCCCAACTTGTCCGACATAGGCTTTAGCACTTGCAGGCAAGTACATTTTTCTAGGCCACTTATCTGTTGAAAAGTAAATATCAGAGCAAAGCTTGGAACAGTTCTAAAAATATCTAGGAGAAAATTATTCGAATGGTTGTATAAAAGGGTAGAAGTAATGTCTTAAATGAATAAAAATGCTGGCTTATATTTATCAATGCATTTTTTTGCGGACAAGTTCATTTTGATCTTGGACAAGTGAGAAATCAACTTTTACTAGTCCATGGACAAGTGGAGAAAAATCATATTTCCAAACCCCTGTTTTATGCATGTTTTTGTTATGAAGACGAGTATTTTTTACTAGTTTACAAAGGAGGTGTTCCAAAAGTGCCCACGCATGGATTTTAATGAAACTTTGCAAATACATACTACACATTAAATGTACCACAGAACAAACTTTCATTTGTCAATATCTCAAAAAGAGGTCAAATTACAGCCCCTTGTCTTAATCCATGTTGAGGTAGGTGGGTGGGGTAATTCAATTTGCTATAATTTCTTTATACTTATCAATTTTTGAATAATTTTTTATGTACTGTAAAGTTTTTAGTAATTATAAAGATAATGAATATATAAATGGCAAGTTTTACGTTGTTTGACGAATTTTTATACTCTTGAATATTAAAATTTCTTATTTTTTTAAAAAAAATTGAGGTGAATATAAATTTTGAGCACATAGATTAGTACCTTCTGATGCTAGTCCAGTTTAGTTACTCTTCAAAAAATAAGCTCTACTATCCTTCTTTCTTGTGTAAAAATTTAAAGAAGATTGAAAACCGGTAACATTATTTTTTATGCTTATAAATACATATCTTTAGTTTCAAAATTCATCCAAAATCTGGTATTATGTCCTGAAATAGACATTATTTAAATGTCTTTGAATTAATCTTTATACAAATTTGCAAATAATTACTAGTCAAGGCATATACTGCATAAGATGGTTTTTTTTTATCACTAAACTGGTCAAATTACAGCCCTTGCTTTACCCCAATGTTGAAAAAGTGGGTGGGGTAAGATGAAAAATATAATTTACTTGATTTTCTTTAATCCTCGCAAAAATTTCAATAGTATCTTACAGTAAGTTGTACAGAATTTGTTTCTTATTTTCCTGAGTTGAAAAGAATAGGAAAAATATTGTGTGCTTGTGACTAGCTATCTATCTATCTGTCTGTCTGTCTCTTAGAAATTTGCCTATCTGTCTGCACATCATAAAAAAAATGATATTTGCAAATTACTTCAATCCTTTTCTAGATACACTACTCATATGTGACATCATAATGAATCAAATCACTTGAGATCTGAAATCTCTGAGGTCAAGGTCATCCATGTTTAGGTAAGTTGATGGGGTAGTTAAATATGCTATAATTTTTTTTATACTTATCAATTTATGCATTGCATATGCATAGTTTTCATGTACTATAAAGCCTATAAAAGTGATTAAGATAATGAATATATAAAATGAAAAGTTCTATGTTGTTTGACAATTTTTTACACACTCAAAAATAAAAATTGCTTAAAAGTATGTATGTACACACATTCAAGTTCTATGTCCAATTTCACTTAAAAGGTTAAACTTAGCAAAAATAAACAAACATGCGAGCCTATTCAAGATATACAGTGTTTATTTTTGGTTGGATATGTGATCTCAGGTTAACACATCCAGTAACTTGATGATAGTCTTACATGTGCAAGGTCATTGTCAGCAAACAAGGTTACAATAAAATAAAAAACAAAAACTTAGCATTTTTGTTTATTCTATGTTTGTTTTTAGCTCACCTGAGCACAAAGAGCTCAAGGTAAGCTAATGTGATCGTAGAATGTCCGTCGCCAGTCGTGCGTCGTCCACAATTTCTTTAAACATCTTCTCCTAAACCAGTGGACCAATCTTGATGAAACTTGGCAGATATGTTCCTTGGGTCAAGCTCTACCAAAGTTGTTCAAATAAATAAAATCCATCCTTAGCTTTCCCTTTACCTTTAACAAAACGAGTGAAAATATGAAAATCTTCAAGAATCTTCTTCTCTGAAACAAGAAGGTGGACAGCTTTCATATTTGCCAAATTGGTATGTAGCATCATCTAGTGGACCTCTACCAAGTTTGTTCCTATCAAGACCCTGGGGTCATATTTGGGCCAAACCCCGGCGCAACCCTTTTTACATAGAATCAAAGAGCAAAAACTTAAAAAAAAAAACTTCTCTTCTGAAACAAGAAGGCAGACGGCTTTCATGTTTGGTATGTAGCATCATCTAATGGACCAAGTTTGTTCATATCAAGACCCTGGGGTCACATTTGGGCTTTGGTATATCCCTTTTTACATAGAATCAAAGAGCGAAAAGGCATACCTGTCTTGCTCTTGGCTGAAAACAGTTCATGGTATTGATCTTATGTAGAAAGTGTCACGTTGTTGACATATGCCTATTTAATTCATGTGATCTCCCAGGGATCAAATAGACTCGGGTGAGCGATCTAGGACCATCACGGTCCTCTTGTTTTTAAGATGCAATACTCCTTCTAGGGTTTATGAAAGATTTCCATAATATGTTTATACATAACCTTATGATATCATCGACATGGCCAAGTTCAATGTATAAGTATCGTGGACAGTTATGAAAAAAATATATATAAACAAATTATTATAACAATAAATTATGTTTTTTTTTATTTGAATGGCAACGGAAAAGGGGCCGGTAATATCCTCTAGGAGACATATTTGAGATTTTGATGTTGTTTTGCATCACTCTTTGTCGGTCTGTTCAACTATTGGAGGGAAGTACAGTTCACAAGAACCGTAACTCTACTCATCATATTTTTTGAGATATTGCCCTTGTTAATTGACAAGGAATAGGTCATTGGCCTGCTCTTATGGGGCATAAATATTTTTAAACATCTTTTGTTTCTTTTAGGTTCAATGTCCTAGTTCTGTCCCAAATGTCTAAAAGAATTACCATAAACTATTTGGTTGAATTTGATTAAATAAACACAGTTCTAGATCAGAAAGAAACAGAAAATATGTCGTTTGTCGCAACTCGAGTTCAAAGGTTAAAGCCTTACTTTCACTAAATTGGCTACACAATATCTCTTAAACTTTTTAGTTTGATTATAAATGTAATATTAAGATATAATTTAACGTAAAAGGGAACATTCAACTGTATCGTTTCTTGATTTCTAGCTCACCAGGGCACAACATTCCCGAAGGGAGCTTTTAGGATCCCTAGTCCGTCGCAGGTCGTGCATCATGTGGCTTTTGTCTTCCAAATTTTTCAAAACTTCTTCTCCTCCTTAACCCTCAAGGCAATTTCAATGACACTTTGCCAGAACTTTCCTTGGGTAACCCTTCTCAAAGATTGTTCGCAAAATTCGGATTGGCCGATAAATATGACCGTGTCTTTTTTCACTATTAAATCATTGAACAACATTTCCTCCAGAACCATCAAGCCAATTTGAATGCAACTTTTCTAGAATATTCCTTTGGAAACCCATTGCAAATATTGTTCTTGAAATTGGCATAAAATCTGTTTAACTTAACGGATGAAAACATCATCATCTTTTTAACCAATATACCAAATTCAATAATTTCTAAGCTGACCCTTTTCATTGAATTACATCTCAACAACTCGGCTAATTTCTACGAATCTTTGCCAGAATGTCACTTCAGTGACCGATAAAACTCAGTTGAGTGATTTAGTTTCATTATTTACCCCTTGTTTACAAACAACACTTAAGACCTAGGAGAATCATTTATTTGTGAACGAAAAAGATTCTTTCAAATTGTATTATCGTTAAAGTAGTATTTCTTATTTGAATTAAGACTAGGGGTCAGCACAGACAATAACTCCTGGGCCGGAAGCAAGTATATTTTAGGAAGAACTGGTACATGTATTAGCAATGCCGGAATGTTGCAGGTCCTTCAGGAATGTAGTGATTGTTCATCTTCATTTGTAGACTTAAAAATTCAAATATATATATTGCCTATCCCAAAACTCGACATTTTCATATCCCAAAGGAAAACACTGTATAAAAAAGAAGAAAATGCTTGTAACAAGTGATTCCTTCTTTTACCACACTGTTTTTCCTTCCAAAGTTTTTCATTTCATAACCTACAGTTCGATTAAATTTTGATTTATTGCTAAAAGTGTCTCGCATTTTCTTTGGAGGAATCTTATTTCTAAAACGGACCTGTAAAACATAGAACAGTAACTTCTACAGGATTGTGACAGAAAATTTGTAGTGTCAAATCCTAAACACCATCCTCATATGTGGCATTAACCTTCAAACATGACCTTGAGTAAAGAAACAACTGAAATGAGTTTGTTTAAAAGAAAATCTGACATTGACCTTCACAAATGACTTTGAGTTAGGAACAAACTGAAATACATTTGTTTTAAAGAAACTATAATTGAAAATCAAAATCATCATTCATTACTTTTGCAAAGTATGTTCCCAAAGCTCAATGAAGTTTTTTCTTATTTATAACAATGACCTTGATAATTGACCTTGACCTTGACAGATGATTTGATTAATTTTTGTAAATAGTCTTTGTCACAAAGGATCCATGTATGAAATATAAACATCCTGACTACAGCCGTTGTAGAGTTATTCACACTTTAAGATTATCAGATGGGTGAAATCTTTATCTTACCCCACCCACTATCTTCTACACTAAGAGATTTTCGACTAACTTACCGGTTTTTGATTTCAATGAAACTTTCTGTAAACATTAAGAACATATGTATCTTAATTTTAAAAAAGTTTGATAACTGGACTAGAGCTACAACTTAAAAATTTTAACCCTTTAACTCAGAACATTATTTCATTTTTTTCAAATTTTCATGAATTTTTCAAGAACTTTTTGGGATATCTGTTAGGAGGAAACAGACATAAGATCCCAACCTATATAAAAACATAAAGGTACCAATTGTCTTTTAAATCAGTGAAAATTTTTTTTACAGATTCCAAAATTTGCTTGCAATGTGATTTTTTTCCTGACACCCCTTTGCATTTGATAAGATGTGCTTTCGGGTACTTTATGGTCGACCCTCTTTACTCATTTTGGAAAAAAAAGTCATTTCCTTAATCAGTATACGTAGTACTACAATTACCCACAATATCATAAAAATCTAAGCGTGGGCACATTTTACTATATATTTGGAACACCCCCTTACCAAATATATGCAAAAGAAAAGATTATTCGCAGGTATTACGACGGTAGGCAACCAAAATATTGAAAAAAAGCTTCATTCACATTGCATAACAGCATTTTTGTTGCACATCATCGATTTATATAGTGTTAATTTATCTTTTTGTGGGTGTTAACATTTGCAGAGACTTGAGGGTCTCTGTAAATGAAAACGCCTGAAAAAGTGAATTGATGCTATTATTGCATAAAAAGAAAGACTTTAGATAGTGTTTATTCAAACAAAATTTGCAAAATAATTCACAGGAACATTTTGAAACTAGCTCCAAAACTGATAATGTGTCAGAAAAATTGCCTTATGCATTTTGCCATCTCTTGTTTATACAGACGTTGCTTTGTAAATTTATATCGTCACAAAATTTAACACGGGAATAAGATCAACATCTTTATTTATGCTCTATATTAATGTTAGACATAGTAACTGATAAAATGTATAGGCCAAGACTGAGGATATTTAAGCTAAAAGCCAGGCGTTAATTGCATGTGAATTTACTTATAAATCCACATTTTCTCCCATTGACGCCCGGGTTTTGTCTGTTAATGTATGCCTTTCACAATTCATAAACTTACATTTTATGCAATAATTCTCAATAATTCATTTTCAGAATCCTGTGAAAAGAGTACAATAGATGTACGATCTGATGATGTTGTTGTGGGATCCGAGCCACTGTCTGACGGCGCATATAGGTCTTTAAGTGGGTCAGAGACACCTTTCAGAATAGAACCAGTTGATGACAAAGTTGTATTAACATACACAATTGCATCAGAGATTGAAGTCGAAGTAAACACAGTAACGCTGAGGACTAGAAAAGCTTCAGATGTAACTGTGGAACAGCTTCAAGATGACATTCCTGTATTTACTGAGGTAGGCATTTATTTCAGAGCCCAAGGTTATAAAACTTTTCTCAGGCTCAGGCTCAATTTTTAAATTGAAATAAATGTATGAAAATAAAAGATGATATTAATAATTTGTTATTTATAACAAGTTATTAATATCATCTTTTATGTTAATACTTTAAAATGAGTATTTAAACAGAATAAGGGCTTGAATCTCAAATTGAAATTTGAGATAATTTTAAATTGAGCCTGAGAAAAGTTTTTTAACCTAAGGGCCAAGATCTCAAGATAGAGGAAGTCATTTTGATTTTAAAACGGAAATTTTCATCATTTGTTAAGAAAATCTTATTCTGTGATTATTCATTGGAATTGTCTCGTTGACTCGTAATTGAATAACTGCAGGTACAAGTCCCAGGGGGCATCAATGGGGAGGATGCATTACAAACAGAGCTTTAGGTCACCCAGCTTTTAGATTGGGTAGCAGTTTGAGATTCCATGACCTCTTTCTCTGGTGCATGCTAGATATGTTATGAGTGACAACCGCAAAATAAGAGTTGTTTACTTTTATAAAACTCTGAGAAATATTTAATAAATCAATAAAAAAAAAAAGTTTGTCTATAGCTCCTGCCAAGGCAGGAATATTCCGGGCTCAGCAAGACAGGCGTTAATTTACGGGATATAAAACCTGTTTTGCTGTAACATTTCCCTCAACAATTCAGTAGAAAGCAAAGAGTGTAGGTCTGTGCAGGATGAGCCTGGGCTTTACTCTCTGCTATAGTTTTGTGTAAAGTAGTCATTTGCAGTGAGCAGAATGTGAAAGCCCAATATTTTCTGAATTTTATTGAATTCATTTGGGTATGAAATGAAAAACCTAATCACACTAAATGAATATGCAAAGTGGATTTATACTTGAATGTGATTAGGCTTTTAGTTTCATACCTCTATGAAATTAAATAATCTTTTATAGCTTATGATTTAATATCATGAGGCAAAATTGTACAGGTTGGTCAACAATGAAACAGATTTCTTATCTGACCACTTTTTGTAGAAGCTTACAAAAAAGCTGTGTGCTCAAAATTGTATTCTTTGAGAAATTAAACCATTTGTTCAGCAAATCAGAATGCACAAAATTGATGGAATCATTTAAAATCAAGTTATTCTACCTTCTTGAAAAAATATGTTTGAATTGAGACCTATAGCGTACCTCTTCTGATCCAATCTCCTTTTGAATTATGATATAATGTGTCAGAGTTTTTTTTTTTGTTGTTGTCTGGTGAGCCTATTTTTTTTCAGATTTTTTTTTTTTTTTGTAGATTGAAACATCATTTTAAGTAAAAATCATGTATGCTGATCAGTTTTGTTTACAGTTTTGTGAACAAGTTTATATAGAGGATAATCGTTTGTTTCAGTGTGAGATCGATTCATTTTTCATTGAATGAACAACAAAAGCTTTATTTTCACGAGAAAATATAGCATTTTGTTGTTCACAAATGAGATATTAATCGATCTTACTCAAAAACAAGCGATAATTCTATTTCTTTTATGCAAAAATGAGACAAAATGTGAAATTTCTAGGACATATTTTTGTGAAGCTCATCATTTTGCATGTGATTGTTATGCAACATTCATTGTGACACCACTTATTTCGCACCGCATAGATAACATTGGGTAGGGTGAAATGCACAAAAGCAGGGTATAAGTTTTTGATAATTTCACTGCTTTTGCGGTGAGATTATCAAGTGATAATCTATCGTTATTTCTCAATAAACCACCAAAAAGCATTAAAGAAAAAAATATCTTAATTTTATTTATTCCAGACAAAAACAGATGTTTCCAATGGAGAGATCCTTGAATTTGACCTTCGTGGATCGTTAGGTCACGTGATTAAAATAACAGCAACCTTGCGACCTAGTCTTGAAGATGGAAGTAAAATAACAGTAGCTGATGTAGAAATAAGTGCTTGTTACAAGCCAATAGGTATAATTAGATTCTAATAACTATAAAGATGTGATCCAATATCTACGAAAACCTGCCTTAATGTGGCACAGAGTAATATCAAGTGTCTCATCAAGATTGTAGTAAACAAATGATTTTAGACTTATCCAAATTAAAAAAAAAACAAAAAACAAACAAAAAAAACCCACATAAGTTAAATATGCGTTGAAATTAAAAAGAGATTGGAAATTATTGTAGAAAAACAGAGAGAAATAGAAAGATGTTACAAGCAATTTCTCTATATTGCTTAATTCTTCCCCTGTTTATTATGCTCCTTGAAGGGAGAGCATTTCGGGGAGCATATAGCTACCGCTTTGTCTGTCCGTCCGTCCGTCCGTCCATCCATCCGTCTGTCCGTCCGTCCGTCCTTCCCCACCTATTTCTGACTTACCCTTGGGCAAAATTAAATGAAACTTACCATGTGAACTCCCTATGATATAGTGATGATGCATCTGTGACGGTTTTTGGATTTGAGGCCTCGTCACGGGAAAAGGTGACAAAGGGTAAAAAAAAGTTTTTCCCAAATTTCTCCTAGTCTAACAGTCATAATTAAGTGAAATTTCATATTTTAGTAGCAAATAAGATGCCCTTTACTATAAACAATTTGAAATTAACGTAAAAAAATATATATGATGGAAAAAGGGGGCTTAATGTTTGTTACCTTTACGTTAGCGTGTAAAATACAGTTATTCTTTCATTTCTCCTAGTCTTGTGCATATCTCCTAAAGTATTATAGCTATCAACTTGAAACTTTATGGGTGTACAGATCTTATGGAGGAGAAGTGCAGTGCACAAGAACTACAACTCTTGCTTGCATAATTTTGGAGTTATTGCCCTTTGTAATTTTTGATACTTAGTTTATGTCTGGAGCATATCTCCTAAAGTATAATAGCTATCAACTTGAAACTTTATGGGTGGATAGATCTCATGGAGGAGAAGTGCAATGCACATGAACTACAACTCCTGCTTGCATAATTTTGGAGTTATTGCCCTTTGTTATTTTTGATACTAAGATTATGTCTGGAGCATATCGCCTAAAGTATAATAGCTATCAACTTGAAACTTTATGGGTGGATAGATCTCATGGAGGAGAAGTGCAGTGCACAAGAACTACAACTCTTTCTTGCAAAATTTTGGAGTTATTGCCCTTTGTTATTTTTGATACTTAGATTTTGTCTGGAACATATCTCCTAAAGTATAATAGCTATCAACTTGAATCCTTATGGGTGGATAGATCTCATGGAGGAGAAGTGCAGTGCACAAGAACTACAACTCTTGCTTGCATAATTTTGGAGTTATTGCCCTTTGTTATTTTTTGAAACTTACATTTTGTCTGGAGCGTATCTCCTAAAGTATAATTGCTATCAACTTGAAACTTCAACTCTTGCTTGCATAATTTTGGAGTTACTGCCCTTTGTTATTTTTAATACTTAGATTTTATTGGAGGTTAATCTCTGACAGTACAAAAGAATCTTTAATCTATTAGGCTTCAGTTTACTATGAAACTTTCGTTGCGGGGGATGTCCATGTCCAACATGGCTCTTGTTTTTGTGACAATGCCTTATTTGGGGAGCATAATCCGTCTCTGACGGCTCTTGTTGCCTTCAGTGTTCAATAAAAATAGTTTATTGGAAAATAGTTCATTTTATTAACAATAAATTTTGAATTTGTGTAGGCCTGGGACCCGTTTTACTAAACATCCTAAGATCATTTTTTGCGTAGGTCAAAAAATAAAATTGCTTCCACAGTAGTGACTAAATATGGAATTCTTCCATTCAATATCTCATTGGAAAGACGATTCCAATGAGATATTGCTAGGCAGAATCCAACAATGAATGAAAACACCTGGTACGAATTGTGATTTTGACAATTATTTTTTTTGTAAGAAGTTTGGTTAAACAGGCCCCTGGAGTATAACTCTGTCACCTTATGTCCTATTGACTTGAAACTTGGCAGTTTTGTTCCTCTCATGATTACAAAGTGGAGTGCTTGACCTAAACTAACTAAACCTACCGTATTTTTTCAGTTAATTTCCTTTGATATTTTCCATACTTTGGAATGTAGCTGTGTTAAGGACGTATCTTGTGACAATTTGCTACCATATTTAAAATTAAAATTTAAGTCAATTGGCAAATTTATTGTCATTTAGGCAAGTTTTCCTTGATACAGATTAGATTGTATTTTATGTACTTTTGCGTAAAAGACCAATTGAATAATTATGATCAATACGTTTTGATTGTAATGGCTTTGTTATATGAGTTGTGTCTGTAAAGGAATCATTACTGTATAAAAGATTCTAGTCAAAGAAGGAGTCAGCCGAGTGGTAAGCTTCCTGACTCATAAACTGATGGTTATAGTTCAAGCCCCATTTGACGTGAGTAGTGTATTTGGGCAGGACACTTCACAGACAGAGCCCCAGTCCATCCAGCTGTAAAAGTGGGTAGCAGTTGTTAGAACCCATTGCCTCTCTCTCTCTGGAATGAGTTAGGACCATAATAGAATTAAGAGTCTTTTGACCCTTTATTTTGTTATCCTTGATTAAAAATATTAAAAGAAAAATTGGTTGAGGAAAAAGGCACAAACCTTTGCACATGAAAATAAGTTTTGCTTTACTAATGATTTAAAATAAGATGATATTCTTATCCTGCTGAATTGAAGGTAGTGGATCTGTATTAGTTTCACAATGTTTTGGAAGTAAAGAACTGTAACAGTGTTAACCGAGGTTTCCTAATGATTTTCATTAGGAAACCTCGATCAACATTGTGAAAGATCATGAGTTCCAAAATGTTGCGGAACTATTATGGGTCCACTACCTTAAGTATAACCCTTGTCATGCTGAGCAGGGAATATTCCTGGTTTTTGTTGGAGGCATTGACAAAGAGCAGTCGGATCTTATGTCTACACCACCTGTTTGTCTCTTTTATAAGACAGAATTGTCAATGAAAATAATTTTCAAAAAGAGAGATTGCCCTATACCCTTGCATTCATTTCAGAAACATGCATGGAATACCTGGATAACTCTCACCTATCTCTATCATCTGACGATGCTGTACCCAATTCGAGTCCTTATGATTCTCTTGTTGGTGGACCTGGTTGGTACCCAGTTCCAGATAATTCCATATCATTGCATGTTGATACATTGGTATCTGACGGGAACCCAGCTGAGTTCTACACTGTGGAAGTGGATGTTGTGGATGTGACAGAGATAACCTTCATATTGAAGTCTTTCGATGACATAATGGTTGATGAGAAAAATGTAAGTTTATAGGCATATAATTATACCCCCTAACTACGACGTAGAAGGGGATATATTGATTTCACCATGTCTGTCTGTCTGTCTGTTTGTCCATCCATCCATCCATCCGTCCGTCCATAGACCTTTTCCTTTCCTGACTCTAACTCAAGAACCAAGTGACCAAGAATCATGAAACGTTATACAAATGCTGCCTACGACCCAAGGAAGTGCCCTATTGTCTTTGGGTCACATAGGTCAAAGGTCAAGGTCACAGGCAGCCTTTGTTCAATTTTCTTTTTCGGACTCTAACTTGAGAACCAAGCGACCTAGAATCATGAAACTTTATGCAAATGTTGCTTATGACTCAAAAAAGTGCATTTTTTGGGGTCACATAGGTCAAAGGTCAAGATCATTGTTAATTTTTGTTCAATTTTTGTATCTGGACTCTAATTCAAGAAGCAAGTGACCTACAATCATGAAAGTACAATCAGATTATGCATATGATCTCAAGTTTTGTTACAAACATATCATGCACTAATAGCACTTACATTTTGACAAAGTACTGGAGTATAAGTCCGCTCTGTGACAGTTCTAGTTTCCTATTAATTTTATAGCAAGTTTTACAACTATGAATAATCCCACTCAATTATGCTTTCTTGAGAAACTCCAATGCTCAAACGGATTTAGCAAATGAAAAATAAGATCAATACACACTTTTGAGATTTAAACTAGAGACCTCTTGATTAAGAGACTAACACTGTGCCTTGGCAACATGGATGCCATATTACAAACGGATGGCAACAGAGCTTTTGCCATGCCATATTTCCTATCCACATGAGTGTGTTAGAAACCTTTTATCTGAATGCATAAATTGAACTTCATATGTTAGTGCAACTGATAACAATTCCACTGCTTATATTTGATTCTTTTCAAGCTGTTACAGGGTTGTTGTTTCATTTCTGTTGAAGTTTTTTCAAATCCATCAAATAGCACATGATGAGCACAGTTAAGAACACTTAGTTGAAATACTCTTATCATTCTGAGGATTCAGTGCAAGACTGTACCAAGTGTTTATAAATATATATATACACTTAGTACAGATGCACTTTACCCTCAATTTGGATAGTTCCATTGGATTCTTACGCTTTCAATCAGTATTTATGAATTATCATAAGGATAATTCCTCTAAAATTTGGGTTAGGTCTGTCAAATATCGCAAGAAAATGGGCCTTATGAATACTTCTTTGAAATATTATTGTAACAGAAATTAGGTCATGAGTTTTTATTACATTCTTTTTTTAAACTTGAACAGAATAATTGTATCATCAAAAGTACTGCTGATTTTAAATTTCTCCCAATCTGTCAAAGCCTTTCAAAATTCATTGTTGAAACAGAATGAAATAAATATTCCCATAACTATACAAATATCTGTAAGATAACGTCCCATACCATATTTTTATGATATCAGCTAGATATTTTTTGAACAATGACATAATGCGGCTATTTTTAGAAACTTACATTTCTGTTAGAAAAATTGACGGAAATAAAGCACATAGAGGTTTTAAGATAAATGTAATACATACTTAGTGTACTGTGTGAAAAAATATCTAACTCCATTGTGGGAATTGATAACTGTCTCGGCAGAGCCTTGATGATTATCAATTCCCTCAACCTCATTGGATATTTTTTTATACAAAACACTAAGTATGTATTATGTATATAAAATATTCTTTTTTTTTTTTCAGTATCCTGTTGAGATGTCTCCAGAAACAGTTGTGATCAATTTCAATGGTAAATTCGGAAGATTTATTGACATGGTTTTTATACCAGTGGAAAATGGAGTTCAAGGAATACATAATCTGAAAGTAGAAGCTTGTGCAGAACCCGTGCAAACAACACAGATAATTTCAAGCTCAACAACACCAATTATTCAACAAACTACACCAATTCCAGGTGTAAGTTCTCCACAGTCATCTGTTGCTAGTCAAATCTCTACTGGCTCAATACCTCCACCACCACCAGGACCTGGTCAAACTTCTCAGGCTTCCTTACTGATATCAGAGACTAGTGCAGCATCATCAGTCCAACCACCAATCCCATCAACTGGAGTTCCTTCTGGTGTACCAACTAAAATATCTTCTGAACAGCCATCATCACAACAATCAGAACAAAGTTTGTCTTCAGAGATTCTTCCTCCAACAGCATCCTCACAACAGCCTCCTCTCTTCTCAACCGGAGGAACATCAGCAGTACCACCAGCAGAATCCTCTGGACAAGCATCCTCTCAACAATCTACAGGAAGCTCAGGATCAGCTGTTCTGCCTCCAACAGCATCCTCACAACAGCCTCCTGTCTTCTCAACCGGAGGAACATCAGCAGTACCACCAGCAGAATCCTCTGGACAAGCATCCTCTCAACAATCTACAGGAAGCTCAGCATCAGCTATTCTGCCTCCTACAGCATCCTCACAACAGCCTCCCCTCTTCTCAACCGGAGGAACATCAGCAGTACCACCAGCACCAGGATCCTCTGGACAAGCATCCTCTCAACAAACTACAGGGAGCTCAGGATCAGCTGTTCTGCCTCCAACAGCATCCTCACAACAGCCTCCTGTCTTCTCAACCGGAGGAACATCAGCAGTACCACCAGCAGAATCCTCTGGACAAGTATCCTCTCAACAATCTACAGGAAGCTCAGGATCAGCTGTTCTGCCTCCAACAGCATCCTCACAACAGCCTCCTGTCTTCTCAACCGGAGGAACATCAGCAGTACCACCAGCAGAATCCCCTGGACAAGCATCCTCTCAACAAACTACTGGAAGCTCAGGATCAGCTGTTCTGCCTCCTACAGCATCCTCACAACAGCCTCCTGTCTTCTCAACCGGAGGAACATCAGCAGTACCACCAGCAGAATCCTCTGGACAAGTATCCTCTCAACAATCTACAGGAAGCTCAGGATCAGCTGTTCTGCCTCCTACAGCATCCTCACAACAGCCTCCTGTCTTCTCAACTGGAGGAACATCAGCAGTACCACCAGCAGAATCCTCTGGACAAGCATCCTCTCAACAATCTACAGGAAGCTCAGGATCAGCTGTTCTGCCTCCTACAGTATCCTCACAACAGCCTCCCCTTTTTTCTACCGGAGGAACATCAGCAGTACCACCAGCACCAGAATTATCTGGACAAGCATCCTCTCAACAATCTACAGGAAGCTCAGGATCAGCTATTCTACCTCCAACAGCATCCTCACAACAGCCTCCTGTCTTCTCAACTGGAGGGACATCAGCAGTACCACCAGCAGAATCCTCTGGACAAGCATCCTCTCAACAATCTACAGGAAGCTCAGCATCAGCTGTTCTGCCTCCTACAGTATCCTCAAAACAGCCTCCCCTTTTTTCAACCGGAGGAACATCAGCAGTACCACCAGCAAAATCCTATGGACAAGCATCCTCTCAACAATCTACAGGAAGCTCAGGATCAGCTGTTCTGCCTCCTACAGCATCCTCACAACAGCCTCCTGTCTTCTCAACTGGAGGAACATCAGCAGTACCACCAGCAGAATCCTCTGGACAAGCATCCTCTCAACAATCTACAGGAAGCTCAGGATCAGCTGTTCTGCCTCCTACAGTATCCTCACAACAGCCTCCTGTCTTCTCAACGGGAGGAACATCAGCAGTACCACCAGCAGAATCCTCTGGACAAGCATCCTCTCAACAATCTACAGGAAGCTCAGGATCAGCTGTACTGCCTCCAACAGCATCCTCACAAAAGCCTCCTATCTTCTCAACCAGAGGAACATCAGCAGTACCACCAGCAGAATCCTCTGGACAAGCATCCTCTCAACAATCTACAGGAAGCTCAGGATCAGCTGTTCTGCCTCCTACAGCATCCTCACAACAGCCTCCTGTCTTCTCAACGGGAGGAACATCAGCAGTACCACCAGCAGAATCCTCTGGACAAGCATCCTCTCAACAATCTTCAGTAAGCTCAGGATCAGCTAACCTGCCTCCAACAGCATCCTCACAACAGCCTCCCGTCTTCTCAACCGGAGGAACATCAGCAGTACCACCAGCACCAGGTTCCTCTGGACAAGCATCCTCTCAACAAACTACAGGAAGCTCAGGATCAGCTGTTCTGCCTCCTACAGCATCCTCACAACAGCCTCCTGTCTTCTCAACCGGAGGAACATCAGCAGTACCACCAGCAGAATCCTCTGGACAAGCATCCTCTCAACAATCTACAGGAAGCTCAGGATCAGCTGTTCTGCCTCCAACAGCATCCTCACAGCAGCCTCCTGTCTTCTCAACCGGAGGAACATCAGCAGTACCTGCAACAGAATCCTCTGGACAAGCATCCTCTCAACAATCAACAGGAAGTTCAGGATCAGCTGTTCTGTCTCCAACAGCATCATCACAACAGCCTCCTGTCTTCTCAACGGGAGGAACATCAGCAGTACCACCAGCAGAATCCTCTGGACAAGCATCCTCTCAACAATCTACAGGAAGCTCAGGATCAGCTATTCTACCTCCAACAGCATCCTCACAACAGCCTCCTGTCTTTTCAACCGGAGGAACATCAGCAGTACCACCAGCAGAATCCTCTGGACAAGCATCCTCTCAACAATCTACAGGAAGCTCAGGATCAGCTGTTCTGCCTCCTACAGCATCCTCACAACAGCCTCCCGTCTTCTCAACCGGAGGAACATCAGCAGTTTCATCAGCACCAGGATCCTCTGGACAAGCATCCTCTCAACAAACTACAGGAAGCTCAGGATCAGCTGTTCTGCCTCCGACAGCATCCTCACAACAGCCTCCTGTCTTCTCAACTGGAGGAACATCAGCAGTACCACCAGCAGAATCCTCTGGACAAGCATCCTCTCAACAAACTACAGGAAGCTCAGGATCAGCTGTTCTGCCTCCTACAGTATCCTCACAACAGCCCCCCCTTTTTACAACCGGAGGAACATCAGCAGTACCACCAGCAGAATCTTCTGGACAAGTATCCTCTCAACAATCTACAGGAAGCTCAGGATCAGCTATTCTACCTCCAACAGCATCCTCACAACAGCCTCCTGTCTTCTCAACTGGAGGAACATCAGCAGTACCACCAGCAGAATCCTCTGGACAAGCATCCTCTCAACAATCTACAGGAAGCTCAGGATCAGCTGTTCTACCTCCAACAGCATCCTCACAACAGCCTTCTGTCTTCTCAACACCTGGTATTTCCTCAGTCACTCCATTACCTGTATCAACTGTATCTCCATGTAAGTAGATTTAATATGATTTGAATATTCAAATGAACAAAAAAAGAATCTAAGTTGCTTTAAAATGATATCTTTTTAAGGCTTCAGAACTTCTTTAATGCAATTATTTCAAGGATCATTCAAGATACCATGCTCAAATTTTATTTGTTGTTTCGGGGAATAGATTGATGTCTACTGATACAAAAATAAAGGATATCTGACAAGGTAGAGGGCAAACCATTAAGCGCAAATGCTGAAAATTTTACCAAAAGCTTCATTAAAATTCACCAACTCATAACTTTTAGTAAGCAGTAAGCCTGATATATTTTTATTATATATTAAACTGCAGAGTGATATTTATTTTCCAGATATATGTGTAGACAACAATGTGACAATCGAAACAGATGTCTTAGAAGTCAGCATCAAAAACAGGATAGGAGCACAAGGAAATGCCAATCCGATCTCGCCAACACAAGCTTTGTATGGATCAGGAGGGTCATATCCATTCTTACCTGGAGTCACAAGAGCTGCATTTGTAATATCTATTGACGCAGTTGGAACAGCTTCAGTAACTGAAGTACATGCTCATCTTGTAAATGTTGAAAAGGTTATTGTACAAGTTGCTGAGCATGTGGACGATTTGACACCTCTAGCAGAAGAAGTAAGTTTTAAACTGGATAGTTTTGAAGGTCTTTCTTGAGTGCTTTTTTGTGGTTTATCGAGAAAAAACAGTAGATTTTCACTTGATAATCTCACCGAAAAGCAGTAGAATTATCAAAAACTTATACTCTTCTTTCGTTCATTTTATCCTATCTGACATCATCTATGCGGGGTGAAATAAGTGACGTCACTCTGAACGTCGCATAGCAATCAGGTGTACAATGACGTGCTTTATGAAAATATGTCCTAGAAATTTCACATTTTGTCTCATTTTTGCAATAAAGAAATAAAATAACAGTTTGTTAGTCCCCTACCGGTGTTCACACCGGAGGGGACTATAGGTTTGCCCTCCGTCTGTCTGTCCGTCCGTCTGTCCGTCCGTCTGTCCGCTCAAATCTTGATCCCGCGATAACTTAATAACTAAGCAAGTGTTTTTGATGAAAGTTTGTATATGACAAGATGGCAATGTGTAGATTATACACATCATTTTATTTTTGTTTTTTGACTTAAATTGAGCTTGCTATGGTTACAGAAATAGTGAAAATATGGCAAAAAATGGGATCCTGCGATAAGATAATAACTAAGCAAGCTAGTTTGATGAGACTTGGTATATGACTATATGGCAATGTGTAGATTATGCACATCATTTTATTTTTGTTTTTAGACTAAAATTGTTGTTGCTATGGTTACAGAAATAGTGAAAATATGGCAAAAAATATTGGATCCTGCGATAAGTTAATAAGTAAGCAAGCTAATTTGATGAGACTTGGTATATGACTGGATGGCAATGTGTAGATTATGCACATCATTTTATCTTTGTTCTTTGACAAAAAGTGTGGTTGCTATGGCAACGGAAATAGTGAAAATATGGCAAAAAATGGATCCTGCAATAACTTAATAACTAAGCAAGCTAACTTGATGAAACCTGTTTTAAAATGTAAAAAAAATTATAAGCCATGTTAGTCAGGGTGGTGATGCAGCAGTATTAATCACCTCCAGTGAAAGTTCTCATTTCTTACCAACAAGACTGAAGAAAGACATCTTGGATCAGACAAGGTAACTGTTATTGATACTATTTCTTGCATCTGTCTATTGCTTCCATGAATTGTATAGTGGGCACAGCAGAGACAACAACTCATGTAAGTCTTGTTTAACCCTTTAACAAGACCTGGTTTTGACGTCCCTGATAGAATTGGCGTGGGAAAACATTGAGACAAACAAAGTCGGTAGGGGACTTATGCCCATGTCCAACATGGCTCTTGTTTTTTCAGGAAAGATCAAATAATGTTCCATTGAGTGAACAACAAAAGCTATATTTACACTGAAACAATTGATTATCCTCTATTTCTTTACCTAAGACAATTCTACAACATAAAAACAAATACAGTACATCTTGCTTGAGCAACCAAGTCTATAAAGTGACTACTTTATAAAGCAACCGTTTTCAAAATTCCTGTCTTTAAATCAAAATATCTTTAAAAGCAGATATTATTGGTCTAAAAATAATTGGAAGTGAATCATATGTTGTTGAAACTCTTCAGAAGCATCTTACCTGATTGTACTGAGTTTTAACAACACATTATTATTGAGAAATTCCCAATGATATACATTTTCACTCAAAATCATGTTTCTAATTTGTAAATGAAATGTGTTTTTAGCAACCATTCCCTTGAGCGCCCGCTTTTTGGTGGTCCTGTAAATGGTTTGATGAAAACATGTTTTACTGTATAACCCATTGCAAAAGCATGTCCAAGCAGGTCAGGTGACTAAAGACTCATTTAATGTCTGTAAATTTTCTTAGACTGGTCCAAATTGGAAAGAGTAGTAATACTTGATTACCCTTTCAGTAAAGGACCCGGTTTCGATCCCAAACGGTACCACTTATTCTTTCTGGCTATTTTTCTCTCACTAATGGGTTGATTATAGTAGATCTATGTGAGATAGCAGCTGGAGGCTGGGAAAGGATGTGATGGTAGTACTGGTGAGAGAAATACCAGGAATCAATTGTTAGGTGCTCCAGCTGTTGCGATATAACTGAAAAATTTTTGAGTGTGGCGTAAAACTCCATTCAATCAATCACTCAACCAAAACCCTTTCTATTAGTAACAAAGACTCATGTTGGACTTTTCTCAGCAACTATAAATCACAGCCTCTTGAAACTTGTTATGGTGCTTCAAATAGAGGTTCTATATGGCGCTTACTAAATTCAGTTCCTTTGAAGAAAACAACTATTTGTTTTACAATTAGTTTATATTTTATCATTACAAGAGGTTCATTTCAAATCTAAGATTAACCCCTCCCTTAAGTCACTTGCAATTATTCTTTAAACAAACTAATAAGTAATATACTTTATTCAAGTAATCAAAAAAAGAAAAAAGATTTATAGGCAGTAATAACAATTTTTCACTTACTATTTTGATTTGTAATTATATTGATTTTTCAATTATTTCCTTCTTGCTCAGACTGTTGATAATGTCACAGATGATGAAACAATAACAGTACCAATCATAGGTGATGGAAATGTTGTTAAGATTGTCGTAATCAAGAGAGAAGAGGCAACGGAACCACCAATCATATCAGATGTTCTTATTAAAGCTTGCTATGAGGCTGAAGGTACTGCTTGGTTTGTTTTATGGTTTAACCCTTTCCTGTTTTACAAAATTTTAGACCTGTCCAAATTCAAAGGTTTTGCAGACAAGAATTAAAAGTGGATTTAATTTAAAAAATAACCAGTCAGTAGGGTAGAAAATAGTGTGGAAAAAGAAGAAATTGCTTGTCAGAAGCAATTTCTTCTTTTTTCACAATGTTTTCTCAATCATAAAATCACAGGCACGTAAAATGCAGGGACTAAACAGCAAAGGGTTAAATAGTTGATATTGAATGAGTGGTCATTGAAAACGGAATTTATTTAACAAGTCATCTATAAACAGATAAAAACAAGGCTGCAAGATGACTACAAATTTGATATTCTATTCATACTATGACATGACTTTTCGTGATAAAACAAGGAAATTTGATTTAAGTTATTCCTGAAATATATGACAGTTTTGAATTAAAATGAATTTTTATCTTGTTAATCAGTTTCTTTACTATTCTTTACAGAAGTGTGTTCAGAGGACATGTATGAAAATATTGTCAATGTAACTGGGCCAAATGGTAGACAAGGTATGTATTTTTAATGGTTTTTGGCAGTGAAATCAACAAAAAGTTATACTCAAGCTTTTGTTCATTTCACATTATTTGACGTTTTCATTTTCTTTAATGCTTGTCAGCAGTTTATTGAGAAATAATGGAAGATTGCCATTTAGATAAACCCACTGCTCACATCAGAAACTTCCTTCATTTCTCCTTATTTGATGTCATCTAAGTGAAGCCAAATAAGTGATGTCATCATGAACATTATGTAGCAATTACCTGCAGAATGACCCGCTTTCAGCATATATGTCATATTTTGTCTCAGTTTTGTATTACAAAAAAAGATTATTTTTTTTTGTAAGATTGATTGATATTTCATTCGAGAACAACATAAGCAATATTTATACTTGTATCTCTGCCACTTGTGAAAATATAGCTTTTGTTGTTCACTTAATGAAATATAAATTGGTCTTACACAGAAACTTACAATTATCCTCTATATATCTATGGACACCAACATAATGTTGCATTGTAATCACATGCAAAATGATATGCATCAAGAAAAATTACCCTAAAATCTTCACATTTTGTCTTATTTGAGTATCAAAGAAATAGAATGATTGTTTGTTTATAATGTGTAAGATCTCTAAATCCATCAATTGTTTTGTGTGAAAGAACTCAAAATCTATCAATTAGTGAGAAACAAAAGTTTTATTTTCACTTGTGGCTCCCCCACTTGTGAAAATGTGTTTTTGTTGTTCATTTTATGAAAGACATACCAATCTTACACTGAAACAAATAATTAACTGATATGTGACCGATCACGCAAAAAGAGACCATCTGGGAAGCGCAAAAAGTGTCGACCCTTGTCATACTTTACTTATTTTCTGAATAAAGAACAATCAACCTACCTTCCTGAGAAAGAATTTTTAAAATGAGACCTCTGGTTGGCCTTTACTATAATCAATCTCTTTTTCAAATATTTATTTTACAAAGTTCCCAGATTGTCCCTTTCAAGTGACAGGTCACATATATATCCAGTTCAAGTTGTATCCTAAAATATATGAGCATACTGATTGGCTGAAAAGTGTGTCATTCAAAATATTGAGAGTGCAACTATTCTTTAAAAATAAAAAATGTATGCCATGCAACAATGAGATCAGAAGCTTACTGTTTCAGTACTGTCTGTCTGTCTGTCTCTCCGTATGCAAAATCATAGTTAAGATTTTCAAGGTCAAGGTTATGTTAAAAGTCAAGGTCATATATCAAAGTATTTCAATCATTCATCAAAAATCTTAATACTTCTAATAACTTTAAGCCTATTTAGATTAAATTCTCATATTTAGTATGAAATTAAAATGAATGAATTGAATGTCTACTCAATACCTTTTATATTAACCATTCCCATAGGCACTGTCCCTGAAGATGCCCTGACAGAGGAAGGATTTAGACCAGAACCTGATGATGATAACATGGTGACCTTGACTGCTGACCTTCACCTTGAAGGTCCTGTATATGATGTAGAAGTCATACTGAAGAATGCAGAGACTGGCACAAATGCTTTGATTTCTATTCTTGATGACTTTGGAACAATTTTTGATACAAGACAGGTAGGAATATTGTAATAAAACTTTTGTAAGTTTAATGATGAGAAAAATCATGAATGATCTTCAATTTCCAAACTTGTGCATTTTAATGTTCCCCAAAGGTCTTGAAACATGGTAAGAATGTTTGTCTACATGATTTAAATGCGAGTTTAAAATGGGTCACATGCAGTCAAAAACTTGGTCCCTTTGTTTAGTTTTGAAAAAAAGACTTGTGTGTACCATAGAGGCAACATTTTTTTGGCTTAAATGTCTTGAAGCTTTGCCAGATTCTTGTTAAGCAAATTTCTAAACTAGGTCAAATTGAGTCAAAAACTAGGCAATGGGGTCAAATCTTTCTAAAACACTATGAGTAGTTTTTGTATTTTGAAACCTTTGTAAACAATACTTATGCTGAGAGCTTTAGGGCCAATGGCCCTCTTATTGTATCCTTCATCCTTATGAAACAGATTTTCAGTGCACTGAAGATTATAAAATGAGAAAATATTGAGGAAAAAAGAAATTGCTTGTATCAAGCAATTTCTCTTTTTTCAAGTCCCTGTATTGATAAGTCTGAGCAATATTGTTTTCCTGTTGTCCATCTGTCTGTCTGTCTACAAAACTTAGCGCTGCCAATTACTTTAAGTCTATACTTTGTTCATTTTTTGCATTATGGATAGATCCAAATTACCCACATCTGCTGGTTCCAAGTCCGAGGTCATTTGACAAGGTCAAGGTCACCTGTCAAGGTTCAAACTTTGTAAAATTCACAAACACATCTTGTTCTCAATAATTTTACAAAATTTATAGTCTCATTTTTTTTGGTTTCAATACACATCCTATTATTTTAGGATTTTACATCTTAAATATTAAGTTCTGAAGTTCTAATTATTTTTTTTTTATTATCTGATTCATGATTTTTTATTTCTACAAATTTTACACAATGTAATTCAGTATTTTATCTTTCACGTGTCATAAGTCATGACACAAATTATATTGCTGTTGCAAGCATCCCTTTTATCATGATCTAAGCAAATTAAAGACTTACCGGTAATGTCAAAAAGTCAATTTACACATATACAAAAAAACAGTTTTTCACATAGTTTCTCTTGTCTTCTATAACAAACAGCCATAAAAGATATCCTTGTCTTGCACATGTGTAGAATCACATTCTAAATGATGTAATATCAATGACATTGCAACGTCATCTAATGTACAATTTGCAGTATTTCTGTGTTTCAAAACCTTCAAATATTTTTATGCCCCCGATAGGGAGGCATCATAAATTTGACTTGTCCGTCCGTCCGTCTGTCCGTCCGTCTGTCCGTCCGTCTGTCCGTCCGTCCGTCCGTCATTCCGTCCAAAAACTTTAACATTGGCCATAACTTCCTTATTACTTAACATATTCGCATCATACTTTACCACAACATTCCTTGGTACATTACCTTTCTGTAGGCACATACTTTGGTGACCTTGACCCCTGGATGACCTTGACCTTCAACATAGATTGGCCATAATTTAAAATCAAAGCGGTGTCGGGGGCATTGTCATCTTACAGTGACAGCTCTTGTTATGCCCCCGATAGGGAGGCATCATAAATTTGACTTGTCCGTCCGTCCGTCTGTCCGTCCGTCTGTCCGTCCGTCTGTCCGTCCGTCCGTCCGTCATTCCGTCCAAAAACTTTAACATTGGCCATAACTTCCTTATTACTTAACATATTCGCATCATACTTTACCACAACATTCCTTGGTACATTACCTTTCTGTAGGCACATACTTTGGTGACCTTGACCCCTGGATGACCTTGACCTTCAACATAGATTGGCCATAATTTAAAATCAAAGCGGTGTCGGGGGCATTGTCATCTTACAGTGACAGCTCTTGTTACATATAAAATTGTTATTTAAATGAGAAAAAGGATCTACAACTGGTATTTTATTTGAGACATGCTAATTTTAACAATTTCTTGAATAGACGCCAAGCCTTGCTTAACCCTTTCCTGTTTTACAAATTTTTGGACCTGTCCAAATTCAAAGGTTTTGCAGACAAAAATTTAAAGCGGATTTAATTTGAAAAATAACCATTCAGTGGGGTAGAAAATAGTATGGAAAAAGAAGAAATTGCTTGTCAGAAGCAATTTCTTCTTTTTTCACAATGTTTTCTCAATCATAAAATCATAGACACGTAAAAATCAGGGATTAAACAGCAAAGGGTTAATAACTTCTGAATTCAAGACTTGGTTATGATCAGCTTATTTCAAATAAATATATAATATATACTTAGTGTATTATTTGAAAAAAAAATTTTAACGAGGTTGGGAGAATTGATAATTGGCAAGGCTCTGCAATTTTCACAACAGAGTTAGATATTTTTTTCATACAATACACTAAGTATGTATTATATTTATCTTATAATCTCCATTTGTCTTGTTTTCGTTGATGTTTCTAGCTGAAATGCAAGTTTCTAAAAATAACTGCATTATATCATTGTTCTAAAAATAACTATGTGATATCATAAAAAACATCATATGGGTTGTTATCACACGGATATTTGTATAGTTATAAGATAAAATCTCATGACACATCCTATATATCCAGTATTAATGCATATCTTTACAGTATCCGATAACAAAATCCCCTCAGACAATTCTTGATAACTTTGAGGGTGTAGTTGGACAGTTGGTAGAGTTGACATTCCAAGCTCGTGAAGGTATCATACCTAAAGTAAGTAATCTGACGATAGAGGCATGTGTTCATCCTCCAACTACAACATCAACACCAACTACCCCTACATCGAGTTTCTCAATGACTGAGTCATCAACACCAGTAACGTCAACACCACCAGCTTCACCAGTTTCTTGGGAAATAACGCCAGCTGCTCCTACTGCTAGTACACCTCGTAAGTTAACCCTTTGCTGTTTAATCCCTGATTTTTACGTGCCTGTGATTTTATGATTGAGAAATCAGTGTGAAAAAAGAAGAAATTGCTTCTGACAAGCAATTTCTTCTTTTTCCACACTATTTTCTACCCTACTGAATGGTTACTTTTCAAATTAAATCCACTTTCAATTTTTGTCTGCAAAACCTTTGAATTTGGACAGGTCCAAAATTTCGTAAAACAGGAAAGGGTTAATTGAATCTTTAGCTCGTTTTCAGAGACATATTGTCACCACCCTGGTGTTGTTGTTGGCATAGGCATTGCGTTGGCATGGGTATTGGTGTGACAAACTTTTGTCATTTCTCTGTTGTTGTTGTTGTTATTGTTGTTGTTGTTGAAGATATCTGTTTGAAACTAGGCATGTGTGTTCAACTTCACAAGGTTGTCAGTCATTACTCCTGCATTGTCAATGTTTATTTTGTAGACAATGTGTAGGTCACATTTGACAAAAAGGTTGGTTGTCTTGCCACATCACAAAAGTTCAAGATTCGGGACTTGAGCAAAAAGTTGTAGACACTGTAGAAGCAGTGGTTTTTCTCGAAGCAAACATATTTATGGAGGTTATTTAGGCTGATGGACCTGATAAAATCTGTGGCAAGTCGAAAATTGAGGCATTTTTTTCTTAGAAAAATTCAAGGTCAAATCTAGATATTCTGATTGCCACATGTTTTCCTGAAACCTTACAAGTATTAAGATACAATATTGTTGGCATTGAATTGATGTATCGTTATAAATAAATTTGTTTAAGATAACCATGATGGTTACTCAGTCAATATGTACTGTTTGTCATGTTATGTCTATCATATCTGAAAAAGAGACTTGAAAGTTTTTTTCAAATTTTGTCACTGAAACAGATAATATCTTGTTGTTTTTAGCTCACCTGAGCACAATGTGCCCAAGGTGAGCTTTGGTGATCAACTTTTGTCCATCAAGCATCGACCATAGGTCGTCGGAAGTCGTCAACAATTCTTTAAACATCTTCTCCTCAGTAACCACTGGGCAAATTTAAACCAAACTTGGCAGAAATGTCCTTTAGGTGACCCTTTTCAAAACTTGTTCGTGTTCGTTTGATTGACCCCCAAATATGGGCATGTCGGGTGGGGTGAGGCAGTTTTTTACCCTGAAATCTTTAAACATCTTCTCCTCAGTCACCATTCGGCCAATTTCAACCAGCCTTGGCAGAAATGTTCCTTGGGTGACCCTTCTCAAATTTTTTTTTGAAATTTTGATTTACCCTAGAATATGGGCATGGCAGGGCAGGGCAGTTTTTGACCCTAAAATCTTTAAACATCTTCTCCTTGGTAACCATTGGGCCAATTTCAACCAAATTTGGCAGAATTGTTCCTTGGGTGACCCTTTCTAAAACTTGTAAGCTCCACTTGCTGAAAGCCACTGGGGCTATTGTCATGGCATTGTGTCTGTCATGCGTCCGTCTGTCCATGTTTGTGTGTGTGCGTGCGTCAGGTCATAAACTTTTCTTTATAAATATTCTCCTCAGAAACTACTGGATGACTTTCAACCAAGCTTCACAGGAATGATCCTTGGGTGACCCTATTTCAAAGTTGTTCAAGAAATTTTGATCCAATGAAAAACATGGATTTAATGGGCCTGGCTAATTTCCATATATGTTAAAAAGTGAGTTTTCTCAGATTCTAATTAATGGATACCAATTAAATTTTACATGAATGATCCTTGGGTGATCTTTTATCAGTCTACAAAAAATCATTGTGATCGGATGGAAAATATGCATTTTATGGGCGGAGGTCAACTCTCTATTAGTTATATAGCGGAAACTTTGAAAATCATTTTCTTAGAATGTAACTTATGGATATCAACCAAAGTTCACTGGAATGATCCTTGAGTGACCCTTTATCAATCTCCAAAAAATCATTGTGATCGGATGAAAAATATGCATTTTTATGAGCAGAGGTCTTTCTCTATATGTTATATAATGGAAAATTTGAAAATCGTTTTCTCAGAATCTGATTTTTTGATATCAACCAAATTTCACTGGAATGATCCTTGAGTGACCTTTATCAGTGTACCAAAAGTTATTTTGATTGGATGAAAAATATGTATTTAATAGGCGAAGGTCATTTCTCAATATGTTAAATAGTGGAAACTATGAAAATCGTTTTCTCAGAAAGTAACTGATTCATATCAATCAAACATTTTTGGTATGATATTTGGGTGACCCATTATCAAGCAGCCAAAAATTATATTGTTTTGATCAAAAATATGTCTTTTAAGGGCGGAGATCATTTCTCTATTTGTTATATAGTTGAACCTTTGAAAATCATTTTCAACATCAGTAGAACCCCAAATATCTAAAAATCTAGTCAAAACATTTATTTGCTTTTACAAGAATTTGAAGCCTGTGGAGCAACTCAAGCCATTCATGGCTTTCTAGTTTTTGAAATTTTGATTGACCCCCAAATATGGTTGTGGCAGTGTGGGGCAGATTTAGACCCTGAAATCCTAAAACATCTTCTTCATAGTAACCAATGGGTCGATTTCAGCCAAACTTGGCAAAATTGTTCCTTTGGTGACCCTTCTCTAAACTATTTCATGAAAATCTGATTGACCTCAAAATATGGGAGTGACAGGGTTGGTGCTTACTTTAAGCCCGAAATCTTTGACTGACAACTCCTCCTGAACCACCGGGCTGATCTCAATGAAACTTTACAAACATGTTCCTTGGGTGACCCTTTTTAAAAATTGATTGCGAAATTTCGATTGATTGCAAAATATGGGTGTCCCAGGGAGGACCTTATTTTGAGCACGAAAACTTTGCAAGAAAGTTTCTTGGGTGAGGTCCACTGGACCAATAAAATCCAGGTGAGCGATTCAGAGCCAATCTGACCCTCTTGTTTCTTAATTAGAGTTGAAGCATAAGAAAAATGGTCCAACTTTTGGATATTTCAGATATATGTGTTGACAACAATGTAACAGTAGAAACAGATGTTCTTGAAGTAAGCATCAAAAACAGAATTGGATCTCAAGGAATAGTGAATCCAATTTCACCAACACAGGCCTTGTATGGTTCAGGAGGGTCATATCCATTCTTACCTGGAGTCACAAGAGCTGCATTTGTAATATCTATTGATGCAGTTGGAACAGCTTCAGTAACTGAAGTACAAGCTCATCTTGTAAATGTTGAAAAGGTTATTGTACAAGTTGCTGAACATGTGGAAGACTTGACACCTCTTGCTGAGGAGGTGAGTATTATACTAAGGTATCCAATAGCATTGAAGAATCCCTCCAAAGGAAAATTGAATATTTCCATGAACCATACCATTGTAATAATCATTGGTTACGTAGATTCTAGTTTGAACTCTCTTTTGATCATACCAATTATCATAAAGAACAATTAAACTTTTTCAATATTCAAATTTAAGTATTTGGGCCCTTTTCACTTGAAAGTAAGGTTCATACCATATTTACCAAAATTATGTTGTAGAATTTGTAAGCCATACTATGATATGACATTGTGCAGTTACTATCAATGTTCAACTGTGGCATTTTCATACCAGAGAGTACATTTCCACACTTTCTCCCTCTTTCGCATTAAAAAATAGCACAATTGTTTGTTTTTCATACCAGATCTGTACAGAATGAAAAAAAGATTTTGAAGTTTACCAGTTGAAAGGTAAATCAACCTTGCATTGAAGTTAATAGTTATTCTTTATTAATCAATATCATTTATCTAGATTGGCAAATCAACATTCAGTAGGTTCAAAGGTTGTGTAGATTCAATCACATAAAAAGCACAAAATACAAAACATTGGGATTTCTTTTATATATATCTGCTCTATTTCATTCCAACAGACAGTACAAGATATAGAAAATGATGACTATATAACAGTTCCAATCCAAGGAGAGGGTAATATTGTAAAGATTGTAGTGATACATAGAGAGGGTGAAGCTGAGCCACCCATTATATCAGATGTACTCATTAAAGCATGCTATGAAGCACAAGGTATGAATTAAGCTCATTTAGTTTTTTGTAAATTGTTGAATAGAAAGTTGTTTGTTAACTTAAGGCAGAGGTACAGATAATATAGGGTTAATTCACATTTTTGCAGAGACCTGAATAATGTTTTTACGCCCGAGTGCTTAGCAAGAGGGTGTTAATGTATTTTGAGGGTCTCTGCAAATGTTAACGCCTGAAAAAATTGCATTGATGCTATTATTGCATGAAAAGAAAGGTTAGAGTTTTTATTCAACAGAGATTGCAAATAATTCTTAGAAATGCTTCAAAACAAGCCACAAACCTACAAAAACACAGACTAAATAGGGTCATGAATTGCACCGTCACTTCTTTCGTTAAAGTCCAGGTTTTTTCCATTAATGTATACCCATAACGACCTGAAATGCACATTTTATGCAATAATAGGAGACAAGGCCAGTCTAAAGTCTTTATTTCTCAATGAAACCCTATGTTGTGACTACTCAATGGAACAGTGTTAATGAGACAATTCGAATGAATACCAATAACATAGAATTTGTGCTTTTATTTATGAAATACTTTGATCTAGAATCCAAAATACCCCTGCATCTGTATCTTTGTAAATGTATTTTTAGTTACTTTGATTCAATAAACTTTTTTATAATATGACCCTTCGTGGCGGGAGTAAAATTAATCTGTTGAATATTTTTGATAATACACGGGTGTTATTACACTAGTGGAATAACTATGCAAATGAGCTCAGATTGAGTAGCAACGTATCGCCAAAATGACGTCATAATCAGTTCTATATTTTGTGAAGTCAGTTTTTCACGGTGTTTTAAGTTTTGGGTATTTTCAAGAATTTTGACAATTTTGCGCAAAAATTCAGGTCATATTATAAATAGAATATAAAACTTGTGCTCATGAAATACTGAATTTATTAAACTCCTCATCTATAAACAGCCTGGTTTTTATCTCTTTATAGACAACTCGTTTAATAAATTTGGTATTCAACGACCACTCATTCAATATCATCTATATCTGATATGAAACATGAGTCATTTTTACACTCATTATTTGTGTAAGGTGTATCTCCATTTAAAGTTATGCACCTGCAATTTTAACAACCCTACTATCATTTATTGCTTGATAATCTCCCCTTGAACATGGAAATTACTTTTGTCTGGAGAATTTCTCCTGGATTGAAGATAACTGTTTTGTTTTGCATGGTTATGATCCTAGGCAAACAAACTATACTCCATCGATTTTTATCCTTAATAAAGAAGGAAAAAGTCCTGGTGGAACATTTAAGCCCTTGTTGGTGGGTAATATCCCACTTTATGACAGTTCTAGTACAACTTAAAATGATTTTATATGTGTCTTAACTTGCAGAGGTGTGTTCTGAAGATATGTATGAGAATGAAGTTATCCTGACTGGCCCTGTGGGTAGACAAGGTAAGATTTGACTTGGTATACTAACACAAAGATTCAACTGCAACAGCTTTGAGAACATTTTTAAATGAAGGACTTCTATTTGCTACCACAGAAATTGATTGAATCTTAATCTATTTGTAAATCACATTAACAGTTGACAACCCAACAAGGAATAATCCATATTAATATACTGGTTTTATTCTATTCATGAATTGCCAACTGAGTGTATAAATTTGGACTTATGGTAAAAGAAAAACATATGGTTATTAAAGAACTAAAAAGTTCAACTTTTCCTCCAAATCACAACAGGAACTGTACCTGAAGATGCCCTGACAGAGGAAGGATTTAGGCCAGAACCTGATGATGATAACATGGTGACCTTGACCGCTGACCTTCAACCAGATAGTCCTGTATATGATGTAGAAGTGATACTGAAGAATGCAGAGACCGGCACAAATGCTTTAATTTCTATTCTTGATGAAAATGATACCATTGTTGAAACTAGAGAGGTACAATGCTTTTTTAGACTTAACGGTTGAATTGTACTTGTTTATTTCCACCCTAAAAGAGTGGAATTTCAAGATTTGAAAGCCTACTTTAGTTCATTTCAAACTTTTTAGCTCACCTGAGCACAATGTGCTCAAGGGGAGCTCTTAGGGTGATGCTGAGTCCGTCGTGTCTTGTCCGTCGTCCGTCATCAACAAATTAGAAAAACTTCTTCCTTTCCTGAACCACTGGGCAGATTTCAATGAAACTTTGCCAGATTGTTCCTTGGGTGACCCTTTTCAAAACTGTTTGCAAAATTTTGATTTGCCAATATTAATGTGCGCGTAGCAGGGCATGGCATTTTTTCACTTTGAAATCTTTGAACGACATCTCCTCCTTAACCACTGGGCCGATTTCAATGAAACTTTACAAGAATGTTCCTTGGGTGACCCTTTTCAAAAATTGTTCACAAAATTTTGATTGGCCCATAAATATGGGCGTGGCAGGGCGGCTTATTTTGAGCCCAAAACCTTTGAATGACATCTCCTCCTAAACCACTGGGCCCATTTCAACGAAACTTTAGGAGAATGTTCCTTGGAAGACCCTTTTCAAAAATTGGGTGCGAAATTTTGTTTGGCCCATAAATGTGGGCATGGCAGGGCAGGGCTTATTTTGAGCCCAAAATCTTTGATTGACATCTCCTGAACCACTGGGTCGATTTCAATGAAACGTTACCAGAATGATTTTGGGTGACCCTTTTCAAAAATTGTTCACAAAATTTTGATTGGCTCATAAATATGGGGGTGCAGGATGGGGCTTATTTTGAGACCAAAATCTTTGATTGACATCTCCTCCTGAACCACTAGACCTATTTCAATGAAACTTTACCAGAGTGTTCCTAAGGTGACCGTCTTTAAAATTTCTTCGCAAAATTTTAATTGGCCCAAAGATTTGGGCGTGGCAGGGCAGGCCATATTATGAGCCTGAAATTTTTGAAAGACAACTTCTCCTGAGCCACTGGGCAGTTTTCAATGAAAATTTACCTGAATGTTCCTTTCATGACCCTCTTTAAAACTATGTTGCAAAATTTTGATTGGCCCATAAAAATGGGTATGGCAGGGCGTGCATTATTTTTAGTTGCCTCCGTAAAGAATGGATGGGCAGGGTCTATTTTCACTTTGATTTCTTTGAATAATATATCCTCTTCACCAATTATACAAATGTGAATGTAACTTTGTCAGAAAGTTACTTAGATGGGTTCCGCTGGACAAATGAAATTCAGGTGAGTGATTTAGGGCCATTCTAGCCCTCTTGTTAAAATATCCTATATGATTAGCTGAGTCTTTATCATAAAAAGACATAATTTATATGTGTTCAGATATACCTTTTTTTTAAAAACAAAATGATATATGTCTTTTACAATCTGTAACACATACAACCAGTCATACTACAATTATATTTTTTGACAGTACCCCATTACCAAGTCCCCACAAACAGTTCTGGACAATTTTGAAGGTGTAACTGGACAGTTTATAGAGTTGACTTTCCAGTCTCCTGAAGGCATCATACCTAAAGTCAGTAATCTGAGTATTGAGGCGTGTATCAAACCTTCAGCCACCACACCATTATCAGGAATCTCTAGTGTTACAACTATCTCTCCTGTTACTGGAACACCAGAACTTGTTACATCACCAGTAACAACACCTTCAGCCTCTGTTGTCACCAATGTAACTTCAAGTGTCATGCCTTCTATTCCTACAGCAACATCACCTCGTAAGTATTACATGTACTATCTATTAACTCCATTCCTTTTTGTGTTTACAAAAGAAGTATAAAATGAATCACAAGTGCCTAAATATTTTGAATTCAAATTCACTACTGGCTTTAACAAAGCTAAGTTGTCCATTAAATTGTTAAGTGTCATGCCTTCTTTTACCACAGTAACCCCATCCGATATTTGCTAGTAAAACTTTTTATTCTTCCTCAAAGATCTTGTTAAAAACAATACTCAAGATGTTTAGAAACTCTTATAAATTGATAATACCTGAAAGTGACAATTCTCTTGTTAAACCTTATAGTTGTAGTTGTAGTTGGCTCATATTTAAAAGAAATTTTGAGATATTTGGAACTGAAGACTATGATATTTGATATTAAATATGAAATGTGTTTCAATTACAGATGTTTGTGTAGACAACAATGTAACAGTTGAAACTGATGTCCTTGAAGTAAGCATCAAGAACAGAATTGGATCTCAAGGAGTAGTAAATCCTATCTCACCAACACAGGCCTTGTATGGATCAGGAGGATCATACCCATTCTTACCTGGAGTCACAAGAGCTGCATTTGTAATATCTATTGATGCAGTTGGAACAGCTTCAGTAACTGAAGTACAAGCTCATCTTGTAAATGTTGAAAAGGTTATAGTACAAGTTGCTGAACATGTTGAAGATTTGACACCACTTGCTGAAGAGGTGCGTGAAATACTTAGATATCAAATTGATAGCCTTTTTCAATCTCTCCAAAGGAAAATGGAATATTTCTATGAATCATCTCCTTCAAATAATTATTGGTTACATAGGTTCTAGTTAGAGAAGTGTTGGAATATATTATATGTCTTGTATACCAATTATTATTCTGAAAAAGACAAACTTTTTCAGCTGAAACTAAGTTTCATACCATTTTAACCAAAATTACATTGAATGCTTTGTAAGACCTACAACTGTAGGCATTTTTCAGTTGCTATAGATGTTTGACTGGGTTGTTTTCACACAAGAGAGTAAAGTTCAAGTTTGAGAAAGTCATGGACACTAGTGGAGTTGCAATTTTAAATGTCAGCTTGTTGTCAGGAAATCCATGTACAAATTAGCTTATTGCAGAGTTATCATTAGAAGATTGCCACACCTACCCTCTTATTTGCTTTTAAGAAGCAAATAATTATTTTTTTTATAGGTCTCCCTTTGAAATAGAAATTGATTTAACTTAGAATTGTACAGTTACCCTCTTCATATAAAATGATATACAGGTACAGTGATATTTTAGTAGGTCTCAAGGTTGAGATAGATTCAATCATATACAGCAAACAGTTACAAAACATTGGGGTATCTTTTATATATATCTGCTCTATTTCATTCCAACAGACTGTAGAAGATATAGAAAATGATGACTATATAACAGTTCGAATTCAAGGAGAGGGTAATGTTGTAAAGATTGTAGTAATACACAGAGAGGGTGAAGCTGAGCCACCCATTATATCAGATGTACTCATCAAAGCATGCTATGAAGCACAAGGTATAAATGAAGTTCATTTAATATTTTGTAAAGTGATGAATGAAAAAATGTTAGTGAACTTGAAATAAAATTTATAATTTTATATAATTTATGTGGCTGGTACTACAAACTTATTTGTCTGAAATTTTCATACCATACCATACTTACATTTCGCTGCTAATATTACTCCTTATACTTGTATTTTTTATTTCTTATTTTAATAACAGTTTTGCACATACTGGCATGTTTTTTTTACACATTGTAACTGGTACAATAAAATTCTAGATGTTTTTTTGTACCATTCTTCTCTTTGTTAGTAACTCATCTAACCCTAAACTTATGAAATTTTGATGTCTTCTTGCATACACAATCTTTACTGAAAGCACTTATATACTTCTCGTCTTTTGTTTGGGATCAAAATGAGAGACCATTTTTTTCCTAGATATGTTTTTTTCTCACTTAGCTAAAGTAAAACCTATTCTTTTTCTGTGTAAAGGATATCATGTTAAAATTGACAAGAGCACAACCTGAGCGTGCAGACCCTCGTTTGATGGTGCTGAATAATGTAATAGTTCTAAGTAAAATGTTATCTCATACTTACAAAAATACTCCAAGAATTATCTTCATTAGTTGTCTGATAATTCTAATGATGATGAACACTCATGCTAAGTTTAAAGAAATATGGGCAAAGAGAAAGTTTGTCATACCAATGCTAGAAATGAACTAATGCACCACCAACAACAAACATGCCAAAAGGCTAAAGTGACTTTGGCTCCAAAGAAGTGGAGCAAAAAGGTTAAAGATGATTGAAAACATTTGTTTTATTATGTTTATTTTGAATGGATATAATTCGAGGAAAGTTGAGATGTATTAAAAGTAGAAAAAAAGCGCTGGTTGGACAAAGCCCTGGTGCTTTAATGGTGGTGGAGGTGTGTGTGGCAGGGGAGGGGGGGGGGGGGGGGGGAATAAGCACACTTATTGACAGTTCTAGTTGTACTTGATTATAATGATGTTTTATCTTTTATCTGCTTTTCTAGAGGTGTGTTCTGAAGATATGTATGAGAACGAAGTGATCCTGACTGGCCCTGTGGGTAGACAAGGTAAGATTTGACTGCTAACACAAAGGTTCAACTGCAACAGCTTTGTGAACCTTGTGTTATGAAGGACTTCTATTTGCTACGATAGAAATTGTTTGAATGTAAATCTTTTTCTAAATCTCATTAACAAATTACAACCCAACAATGAATGTTCGAGATTAATATACTGGTTTTATCCTATTCACGAATTGCTGAGTGTATAAATTTGTACTGATTTTAAAAGATACAAATTTGTTATTAAAAAATAAAAAGGTCAAGCTTTCCTCCAAATGACACAAGGTACTGTTTCTGAAGGTGCCCTGACAGAGGAAGGTTTTCAACCAGAACCTGATGATGATAACATGGTGACCTTGACTGCTGACCTTCAACTAGTTACTCTGTACTGACTAAACTTTTTCTTCTGCGAAAAAATTTAAACCTTTTGAGCTGGTAATTTTTACAGGTACTGTTCCTGAAGATGCCCTGACAGAGGAAGGTTTTAGACCAGAACCTGATGATGATAACATGGTGACCTTGACTGCTGACCTTCAAGTAGATAGTCCTGTATATGATTTAGAGGTTATACTGAAGAACGCAGAGACTGGCATGAATGCTTTGATTTCTGTTCTTGATGCAAATGAAACTGTCGTTGAAACTAGAGAGGTACAATTCAGTTTTCTTAAATGTTTTTTTAGCTCACCTGAGCACAAAATGCTCAAGGGAGCTATTGTGATCTATCAATGTCGGGCTTCTGTCTGTCCATCTGGCCGTCTGTCTGTCATGGTGTCAACATTTTCTTTAAAAGACATCTCCTAAACTACCTAGTCAAAATCAACCAAACTTGGTAGAAATATTCCTTGGGTGGTCCCTTGTAAAAATTGATAAAATGGAAAGGATCCGTGCCATATCATGGGAAAAGGGGCCTTAATGACAATTTTGTTTATACTCCAGAAGCCACAAATATGGTCAAATCTTCGTGAAACTTTGTCAGAATGTTCACTAGGTCATGAGGATGAACTCTATTGAATATTGGAAGGATCCGTGCCATATTTCGGGAAAAGGGGCCTTAATGACAATTTTGTCAACAATTTCTTTAAACGAAGTCTCATTCTAAACTTATGAGTCAAAATCAACCAAACTTGGCATAAATATTCCTTGGGCTGTCCCTTGTAAAAATTGCTAAATGAAAAGGATCTGTGCCACATCATGGGAAAAGGGGCCTTAATGACAAATTTCTTGTTAACACTCTAGAAGCCACAAGTATTGTCCAATCTTCATGAAATTTGGTCAGAATGGTTGTTAGGTCATGAAGATGAATTCTTTTGAAAATGGGAGGGATCCGTGCCATATCATGGGAAAAAGGGGCCTCAATGCAGATTTTCTTGTTTATACTCTAGTGGCTACAAATATGGTCCAATCATCATGAAACTTGATCAGAATGTTTGCCAGGTCTCAAGGATGAACCCCATTGAAAATTGAAAGGATTTGTGCCATATCATGGGAAAAGGGCCCTTAATGACAATTTTTTGTTTACACTCTAGAGGCCACAAATATGGTCCAATCATCATGAAACTTGGTCAGAATGTTTGTTAGGTCATGAGGATGAATTCTATTGAAAATGGGAAGGATTTGTGCCATATCACGGGGGCCTTAATAACAATTTTCTTGTAAGAGCTCCAGACGCCACAAATATGGTCCAATCTTCATGAAAATTGGTAAAAATGTTTGCCAGGTCACAAGAATGAACTCTGTTGAAAAGGGAAGGTTCATGCCATATCACAGGAATTTGAGTCTTAATGATAATTTACTTGAAATATCAGATGAGCGATTTAGGGCCCTCAGGGTCCTCTTGTTAAGACATAACAGTTGAATTTTGCTTGTTTATTTCTACCCTAAACGAGTGGAATTTCAAAATTTGAAAGCCTACTTTAGGTCATTTCAACCTTTTTAACTTATCCTATATGATAAGCAGAGTCTTCTTATCAAAAAAAGACATAATTAATATGTGTTCAGGTATACCCTTTTACATAATAAAATGATGAATGTCAATTACAATCTGTAACACATACAACCAGTCATACAACAATTATATATTTGACAGTATCCGATTACCAAGTCCCCACAAACAGTTCTGGACAATTTTGAGGGTGTAACTGGACAGTTTATAGAGTTGACATTCCAGTCACGTGAAGGGATCATACCTAAAGTCAGTAATCTGAGTATCGAGGCATGTATAAAACCAACAACAACTACACCATTATCTGGAGTCTCTAGTGTAACAAGTGTCTCTCCTATTACTGGATCACCAGAACTTGTTACATCACCAGTAACAACACCTTCAGCCTCTGTTGTGACCAATGTAACTTCAAGTGTCATGCCTTCTATTCCTACAGCAACATCACCTCGTAAGTATTATCTGTATATCCTTCGATGTTATTCCAAACTTTCTTGACCATGATAGTATAAAGTGTCCTTGCTGGTTCTTCAAATCAATGACCTTTAACAGAATATTCTGAATCTATCACTAGTAACAACACCATCTGCTTCAGTTGTCCCTTATGTTTCTTCTAGTGTCATGCCTTATATTCTAACATCAACATCACATTGTAATTAAAATCTGTACAATCTACAAATGAACCCTTTGACTGTCATACTATCATATCACTTAGTTTGCCATCACTACAAGTGCATAACCTCATTGTTTCTGAATGAATCTCTATGATATGGTACTTCTAGTGTTGTGCTTTCTGTTCCTATCTTCTAAGTAAAGTCTAAGCATGCCAAGAAATTCATCCATACTGTAATTACCAGAAAATAATAAATAGTCTTTACCATTACTACAAGTGATTCAGGTGCTACTCTAAGATACAATTTATCTCTATTATCTTTTTTCACCAAAAGTTCTTGAACTCTCCTGCCTTGATTCAATCAGTGACACCACTTCCTAAGGATAATGAATTAAGTTGAACTGAAATCTGTGTCAGTTCACGTTTCAGCATTAATTGTGGTAAAATTACAGATATGTGTATAGACAACAATGTGACAGTAGAAACAGATGTCCTAGAAGTGAGCATCAAAAACAGAATTGGATCTCAAGGAGTAGTGAACCCTATTTCACCAACACAGGCCTTGTATGGTTCAGGAGGGTCATATCCATTCTTACCTGGAGTCACAAGAGCTGCATTTGTAATATCTATTGATGCAGTTGGAACAGCTTCAGTAACTGAAGTACAAGCTCATCTTGTAAATGTGGAAAAGGTTATAGTACAAGTTGCTGAACATGTGGATGACTTGACACCACTTGCTGAAGAAGTGAGTGAAGCACTAAGAAATCTTATTTCTAGGCTTTCAGAGTCCCCTCAAAGAAAAATGGAATATTTCCATGAATTACATCATTAGGATAACCATTGGTTACATTGATTCAAGTTTGAGCTGGTTTGATCATATGTCTTGTATACCAAAAATCATTCTTTGTTGGGCAATCTTTTTTTTTCAATATTCAAATATAATGCTATGAGCATTTATTGACTGAAGATATGGTTCATACCATTTAAGCAAAGTGTCATAGAATTTGTCAGTCCTAACACAATTGTTCATTAGGTAGTTACTATTGATGTTCAAGTGGGGCGTTTTCATATCAGTGAATAAAGTTCCATTGGAAAATGGTCATTGACATCAGTGAATTACCAATTTTATATGTCAGCATGTTGTTAAGAGTCAATCAAGTTTAGGGCTATCACTAGAAGATTGCCATACTCTCTCCCTTTTTGCATTAAAAAAAGCAGTGAAATTCTTTGTTTTACATGCAAGATCACCTGATGACTTGATTCATAAAAAATTGTCCCAACATATTGACATTTTGTCTCAATTTTGCAGTAAAAATAGAGTAATCATTTGTCTTAGAGTAAGAAAGATTCATTTTTCATTTCATGAACAACAAAAGCTACATTTTACTCATGGCTCTTCCACTCATGAAAATTTCATCTTCTGTCATTCACTCAATGAAATAAAATTGATCTTACACTGAATCAAAGATTACCCTCTGTAATTTACATTGAATTATATAGTTATTCTCTCTTTATACAATGTTCTTTATCTAGATTGTCTAAATGATATTTAATAGGTTCAAAGGTTCAGATAGATTCAATCACATACAGAAAACATAAAAATACACAAGAGTTGCGTTTCTTTTATATGTATGTGTGCTCTATTTATTCCAATAGACTGTAGAAGCCATAGAAAATAATGACTATATAACAGTTCCAATCCAAGGAGAGGGTAATGTTGTAAAGATTGTAGTGATCCACAGAGAGGGTGAAGCTGAGCCACCTATTATATCAGATGTACTTATTAAAGCATGCTATGAAGCACAAGGTATGAATTCCATGTCTCTTATATAAATCTTATATTGGTGGAGATGAAGTAGTAATTTCACATTTCCCTCTAGACAAAGTAATAAATGTTGGGTTTTTTAAACCCAAGGTTTGCTTTAGCCTTCGTGTTGTTATCATCCTGCAAAAACTGAAAATTTGTGAGTTCTCTGGTTGTACTGAAGGCATTAACTTGAAACTTGGCGCACATTTTCACCATCAGATATGCAACCTATACTATCAAGGGGTGGAAATGTAGATGCATTTTGTGCAAATTGTGTCCTTTTCATACACAAGTTTGTCCACCATCCAGCAATTAACAGCCTATTGTAGGCACCAATAGGCCATGCTCTTTTTAAAACATAATCTGAACGAAATATACAACATTGAGGGATCAAAATATACAAACAGAATTATATAAAGAATGTTATGTGAGCTTAAAAAAACAACAAAATATTTTGTCATTTTAATGATCTAATTTGAATAGTGGAATTAAATTTTAAAAAAGATTTGCATTTCATTTTTCATAAGTGATAATTTTCTCTCATAATTGAAAATGTGAAACATATTCAACCAGATATATTAACCCTTGTCCTTTTGAGCCCGGCATATTCCTTACTTTGGTAAGAGGTATAAACAAAGATCAGCCTGCATATATGTGCAGTCTGATCTTAGGCCATACCCCTTGTTTTCCTTTTTAAGCCAGAAATTACTTGCAATGTTTTATTTCAAAAGAAATACTGACTAAAAGTCTGGGCATTCAGAGCTTCCAGCACTTTGATTATAATGCAATTTAGCCGAGACTTTTATTCAGCATGACAAGGGTTAAACATTTCTTAAGCAAGATTTTTATCATTGTTGGATAAACCTGATGATTCATATTCAATTTTAAATTCAACTTGTCAAAAATACTGTATTGTAGAGGTTTGTGCTGAAGATATGTATGAGAATGAAGTTATTGTGACTGGCCCTGCTGGTAGACAAGGTAAGGTTTTATCTACACTTTTGTTTGCTTAGAATTTCCTGTAAAACCCTGTGAATGTTAGTTTGTGTTTTGTATTTAAGAAATATATGTATTTGTTTAATATTTTCATTTCAAAAAAGAATTTAATAACATCTTGAAGCATATTGATTGCTAGATGCTTTCTTTGGAATGATACTTATAAGACTTAATTGGATTTGATAGCTATTATAATAGCATTTATCAGCTATATTTTAAATATAAAAAATATTGTCAGACCCTTATATTGTTTATTAATAGGCACTGTTCCTGAAGATGCCCTGACAGAGGAAGGATTTAGACCAGAACCTAATGATGATTACATGGTGACCTTGACTGCTGACCTTCAAGTAGATAGTCCTGTATATGATTTAGAGGTCACACTGAAGAATGCAGAGACCGGCAAAAATGCTTTGGTTTCTATTCTTGATGCAAATGAAACTGTAGTTGAAACTAGAGAGGTACAAATAATTGTTTATGCTCAATTCAATAATTGATATTGACAATAATCTCAGAATATACAGTTATTTCATGGTGTTTGATTTAACATTGAAAACTTTTGACTAATCATGGAGTGGATGACAATCAGAACTGCTTCCTAATGCCAATTGTCAAAAGGACATCTTGTTATCCTTGACACTGAGAGCAGTAGTTTTACACTGTTAAACAATTATCCATAGAATAACTGTATTACCTGATCATTATTGTGTAAATTTGCTTTATCATTCAAAATAAAGTTGAAAAATGTAAACTGATTTTAAACATAGTTTTCATCTTAAGACTTGTATCCCTTTGCAAGGACAAAATATGGTGGATGCTTTTAAAACCTGGAAACCAAGAAATGTTTTAAAATTCTCTCATGGTTCAAGTCCAGTAATGCTAAACTGTTTTGTATTTTCATTTCATTTTGCAAAGTCAAAATGAATAAGGCTATGATTTGTGTTAAGCTATTCCTATCTTTTAAAACAAAATGATATATGTCTTTTACAATCGTAACACAACCACACAATCATGTAACATTAATTTATTTTGACAGTATCCCATTACAAAGTCCCCACAAACAGTTTTGGACAATTTTGAAGGTGTAACTGGTCAGTTTATAGAGTTGACATTCCAGTCTCCTGAAGGCATCATACCTAAAATAAGTAATCTGAGTATTGAAGCGTGTATTAAACCATCAGCAACCACACCATTACCAGGCGTCTCTAGTATCACAAGTGTCTCTCCTGTTACTGGAACACCAGAACTTGTTACATCACCAGTAACAACACCATCAGCCTCTGTTGTCACCAATGTAACTTCAAGTGTCATGCCTTCTATTCCTACAGCAACATCACCTCGTAAGTATTATCTGTATATTCCATAGATATCATCCATCCTACAATTACCAAAAAAAGTAATTGTCTTCAAGATTAAATTACTCATGTATTGCTTTAAAAAAATGAAACATCACTAAACATAGTATAACCACAATGTTCTGATGCCTTTTGTTCTTGAGCTCTCATGCCTTCATTCCAATAATGACAACACTTTCTATCACCAGAGAGCAAATTTTGACTGAAATCTGTGTTGGTTCATGTTTCAGAATAAATTTCTGTTCAATTACAGATATATGTATAGACAACAATGTGACAGTACAAACTGATGTCCTTGAAGTAAGCATCAAAAATAGGATTGGATCTCAAGGAGTAGTGAACCCTATCTCACCAACACAGGCCTTGTATGGTTCAGGGGGGTCATATCCATTCTTACCTGGAGTCACAAGAGCTGCATTTGTTATATCTATTGATGCAGTTGGAACAGCTTCAGTAACTGAAGTACAAGCTCATCTTGTAAATGTTGAAAAGGTCATTGTACAAGTTGCTGAACATGTGGATGACTTGACACCACTTGCTGAAGAGGTGAGTGAAGCACAAGTTTTTAAATTGCAAGTGTTTAAAATTCCCTCTAAATAAAATGGACAGTTCCTATGAACTATGTCATTTGATTAATTTTCTTTAACATAGATTCTTGTTTGAGTTGTATTTAATTATATTTCTTTAAATTCAAATCATCAATCTTAAAAGAACAATAAAAAGTTTTCCATCTTCAAATGTACTTCAACAACTTTTGACTTTGTTAATTAGTTTTATGATATGACCTACATTGCATGAGTGAAATAATCCAGTTGAATATTTTTGATATTCCACGAGTGATATTACACTAGTGGAATAACTGTGCAAATGAGCTAAGAACCAATAGCAACACTTTTTTGTAACCGCAAAAATGACGTCATAATGTGTATATTGTGACGTCAGTTTTAAATTGTGTTATAAGTTTCATGGAAAATTTAAATGTTTAATTTCAAGAATTTTGATGATTTTTTGAAATTAAAGAATATAAAATTTGTGCTCATAAAACTAGAATTTATTAAACTCATCATCTAAAACAGATAAAAACTCGGCAAAGCCTTGTTTTTATTTGTTTATAGATGACTTGTTTAATAAATTCTGTATTTCATGATCAATCATTCAATGTCCTCTTTGTATATATCATAACAAGGTCAGGTAATCAGTTTGCCAATTGGACAATTTAAGACTTGTCATCAGAAGATTGCAACCTTTTCTCCCTCTTGCTTTAAGGAAACAAAGCAATTAATTTTTTCATACAAGATTGCCAACAATGAAACTAAGGATTTTGTAGTTCAGCTATTGAAAGATATATCAACCTTTCATTAAAGGAAATACTGATTCTTTATAGGAAATATCCTGTATCTAGATATAATAGACAATATTTCATTTGTTTAAGTGTTAAATATATTGAATCCCATAGAGACAGCATGAAAAAAATACATGGTAGTGAAGTTTTTATGTGTTGTTTACATCATGTTTGCGCTTTATTCTAACAGACAGTGGAAGATATAGAAAATGATGACTATATAACCGTTCCAATCCAAGGAGAGGGTAATGGTGTCAAGATTGTAGTGATACACAGAGAGGGTGAAGCTGAGCCACCTATTATATCAGATGTACTTATCAAAGCATGCTATGAAGCACAAGGTATGAATTAAGCTTATTTAGTATTTTGTAAGTTGTTGAATGAAATGTTGTTAAGGAACTTGAAATGAAATTTATACACTTATATAATTTATGTAGCTGGTATTACAAGCTTGCGTGCCTGAAATTTTCAGGACCAAACTTACATTAACTGCTGATTTATCCCCCCTTGAACTTGTTTTTTTTTTCTTCTTCTTTACCAACATTTTTGAACATACTGATCTTTTTTTTCACAATGTAACTGGTACAGTAAAAATATACATGTTTTTTTTTTTTTTGTATCATTCTTCTTTTCGTTGACAAATCATCTCCCCTTAAACTTGTAAAATTGTAAAACTTCTTGCATTCTGTACTGAAAGCATATACTTCTCAACCTTTGCTTTGGGCCAAAATGAAGGACCATGCATTTTCCAAGATAAATTTCTTTTTCACCTAAATTAGTTAAACCTATTCTTTTTATGCCCCCGATAGGGAGGCATCATAAATTTGACTTGTCCGTCCGTCCGTCTGTCCGTCCGTCCGTCATTCCGTCCAAAAACTTTAACATTGGCCATAACTTCCTTATTACTTAACATATTCGCATCATACTTTACCACAACATTCCTTGGTACATTACCTTTCTGTAGGCACATACTTTGGTGACCTTGACCCCTGGATGACCTTGACCTTCAACATAGATTGGCCATAATTTAAAATCAAAGCGGTGTCGGGGGCATTGTCATCTTACAGTGACAGCTCTTGTTCTGTGTAAAGATATTCATTTTGAAATTACAAGAGCACAGTCGGAATGTGCATACCCTCATTTGATGGTGCTGATTAATGCAAAGTTCTACCTAATTCTTACAAAAACACTCCCAGAATTATCTTATTAAAGCATGCTATGAAGCACAAGGTTATTTGCTTTGATTTTATTATCCATCTTAGGACCAACTTATTTTTGGCCTGGGAGAGTACAGTTGTTGTCGTTTTTGAAGCAACATCATAATTAGAAACCAGCTCTTTGTTCAGACTGACAAGATGTTGCAAACTGTTTTCAAATTATACCCTGTGTTGCATGCAAGTGCACATGCAAATCAGGGTATGATTTAAAAACAGCTTGCACCATTTTGTCATCCTGAACATGTGGTTGGTTTCTAATTTCTAATATGGATGCTATTATATTTTTTTAATTGAAGCAAACAACTTAAGATTCATTCTATGCAAAGTTTGCAGTTGGAGTGAAAATTTGTGAACTTACAACATTTATTGTTGTGGAATAAATTCTTTACACTGACTTGTCCCTTAAAAACAAATATTCATTTTTTTTCAATATGAAAATGTAAAAAAGAATTTTCCAAGCAATCTTTATAATTATGATAACTAAAACTGATTTATTTTTTCACTTTGAAGTTTTTTAACTTCTTGAATTATACTGTTTTGTAGAGGTGTGTGCAGAAGATATGTATGAGAATGAAGTTATAGTGACTGGCCCTGCTGGTCGACAAGGTAAGATATTCTTTAATGCTTTTCGTTGGTTTATCAAGAAATAACGGTAGATTATCACTTTATAATCTCACCGCAAAAGAAGTGAAGTTATCAAAAATTAGTACCCTGCTTTTGTGCATTTCATCCTATCTGACGTTATCTATGTGGGGCGAATTAAGTGACATCATAGTGAACGATGCGTAACAATCATGTGCAAAATGACACGCTTTACGTAAATATGTCCTAGAAATTTCACATTTTTGCAAAAAAGAAATAGAATAATCGATTGTTTTTCGAGTAAGATTGATTGATATTTCATTTCGTGAACAACAAAAGCTATATTTTTACTCTCGTGAAAATACAGCTTTTGTTGTTCACTCAATTAATATAAATCGGTCTTACACTGAAATAAATGATTATCCTCTATTTATCTACACTTTTGTTTGCTTATAATGTAGTATGTTGGAGAAATCAACTTATGATATTCAATTTTTTTTATTTTAACCCTTCTTATACTGTTCACAGCAATTGTCAACTGTACACAAAGCTTTGGCAGATAGTATAGACAAAGATCAGCCTGCACTAACATGCAGTCTGATCTTAGACTATACTGCCTATTGTCTGATTATTGCGTAAAAAACTTGAGCCAGGCTGGATGTTATTCCTTGAAAAATCATATTCAGCAGGATATGGGTTAACAAAAATGCGGGTGTTTTAGTTGGTATAAAGTGTTTGTATTTATGCAATCAAGGCATCTTTTTAAAAAGTATAGTCTGTTTGACTTTTATATGGACCAACATTTCGCCGAAAATCTCAGAAATTAATAAATGAAATGTATTTTTTTTTTTGTCATTTCGTATTTTCCATCTAATACCATGACGAATCATGTTTTTCTGAATTTTTGAACGTAAAATAATGATTTTGTCCGTCCGTCTACATGTTAACTTCCAGCCTTTCATACCTTCTTGTATCTGTATTAAACGGAACAGGGACTTGCCCAACCAAAAATAGTTCTAATTTGCATAGGGGCCGAGTCAAAAGTGTATGATTTTAAGTGAGTCGTTTGGTATGAAATCAAGTATTTTGATAAAATTAATTTTATCGAAGATTTTTAATTCTTTTGGATATCAAATCTGAGTGTATTCTCTCTTTGTCTAAAAACCGTTTAGCCAGATAAATGATAATTGTTCTTATCTATTCTGAGACGAACCCCATATTCACATATTTAGACCAATCAAAAAGCATTATTTAACCCAGTACTTGTGAATTTCACGAGGAAAACTAGATAAGCAGGCGAGTAATAACGGTACAATTCACGTGATATTTAAGTTTAGGATGACATGACCGTCGATATGCTAAATAGCAAGTCCAACTAAGGAATAAGGGACATTTCATCAGTCAAATGTTTAGTATAAAACCACGTGTTTTTACTATATATTTAAATCTTGTTACAATTAAACAGCATTCTACACCCCTCGTGTTTAAGAGTGGAAAATGCTGAAATATTAACATTAACTAGATAGACAAAATCATTATTTTGAAGTCATTTTATTTTCAAAAAATATTTTTTGGAATGGTATTAAACTGGAATTAAGATTTTACCACATACAAATTCTTCATTCAAACTCAGTTTTATGCTATTGATGAAAAGGTCGGTCCATATAGAAGTCAAACGGACTATAGAAGTGGATAAACACAACTTAAAACCCTATCTATCTCTTCATTAATACATTTGTCTGTTCATCTGTAGAATGTTAATAGGTATTTAAACTTTGAATGTAAGTCTACTTTTACAAAGCTTACCATTACCCAAACAGGAGAAAATTTTGTAAGTATTTTTGACAAATATGTCCTTATTTGCTCAGCTGTTTTGAAACAAGTTATATGATCTGCTATATCTTGGTGATTAAAAACCTTTTGAGCTGGTACTATTTACAGGTACTGTTCCTGAAGATGCCCTGACAGAGGAAGGGTTTAGACCAGAACCTGACGAAGATAAAATGGTGACCTTGACTGCTGACCTTCACCTTGATAGTCCCGTATATGATGTAGAGGTCATACTGAAGAATGCAGAGACGGGCACAAATGCTTTAATTTCTATTCTTGATGAAAATGATACAATTGTTGAAACTAGAGAGGTATATTTTGATTTACATATTTAGTGCAAAATTGGTGTTTTGTTGATATTATTTCTGCAACAAGGGCCATTATTCTGTAAATAGTTCAACCATGAAAAAAATCCATTAAAATCCAATTACTCAAAACAATTAATGGTATTATAAATAAGGGTCATAATTTATTTATTTATTTTTAAAACCCATTTTATGATTTTGACCAGTTATTATATTGGTGCCATTACAAGTTGTCTAATGAGTCATTACTTGTCTAGAAAAATAAAATGGTGTGACTTAATCGGTTTTGTGCCCATTAAGGCCCCATTAAAATTGGTCAAGTAATTGAATTAACAAAAGCTGGGAAATCGATTTTTAAAAATGGAAATGTTACTGGCATTAAATTTGAAAATAATGACCATGAACATTTTAGCCAACAACTTAATTGTATTCTAACAGGCCCTTTTTTCAGAGAGCATAGTAAAGACTCTGGTCAACCTGTGTGGATGCAGTCAGACTACCCAGTCATACTGACCAGAGGCTCTGCTATGTGGGATAAAAAATGGTTTGTTTAGTTTAAAAAATACTTTCTATTTAAACTAAAAACAAAGTCATGCATTAATCTGAATGTTGGGTTATAACTCAAGGTTGATATTTGTGAATGCCATGATTGAGACAATTCAATAAGTACTCACAACATAGGGTTTCATTGAGAAATGAATTTTATATTGCTATTATTAAAAAAAAAAAAAAAAAAACAGCATTCAGTTTTACCTTAATGTCTTACACATGTGTAGGATCACATTCTAAATGATGTCATCTCGGTGTCATCTTACATTTGTTATTAGTCCCCCACCAGTTACCAGTTGGGGGACTATAGGTTTGCTCGATTCCATCCGTCCGTCCGTCTGTCCGTCACACTTTTGTCCGGGCTATATCTTCTAAACCATATGTGCTAGCAACTTTAAACTTGGTACACCTTATAGATCCCATTGAGGAGATGTGTCATGTTCAAGAACCGTTACTCTGCCACGCCCACTTTTTGAGTTATTGCCCTTTGTTGTTTTTAGCCTTACATTCTTGTCAGGAACATATCTTCTAAACTATGTGTGCTAGCAACTTCAAACTTTGTACACTTATAGATCTCATTGAGGAGAAGTGTCATGTTTAAGATCCATGACTCTGCCACACCCACTTTTTGAGTTATTGCCCTTTGTTGTTTTTAGCCTTACATTCTTGTCCGGATCATATCTCCTAAACTATAAGTGCTAGCAACTTCAAGTGTGGTACACTTATAGATCTCATTGAGAAGTGTCATGTTCAAGAACTGTTACTCTGCCACACCATCTTTTTGAGTTATTGCCCTTTGTTGTTTTTACCCTTACATTCTTGTCCGGAACATATCTTCTAAACTATGTGTGCTAGCAACTTCAAACTTTGTACACTTATAGATCTCATTGACAAGTGTCATGTTCAAGATCCATAACTCTGCCACACCCACTTTTTGAGTTATTGCCCTTTGTTGTTTTTAGCCTGACATTCTTGTCTGGATCATATCTCCTAAACTATAAGTGCTAGCAACTTCAAGCTTGGAACACTTATAGATCTTATTGAGGACAAGTGTCATGTTCAAGAAACCTTATTCTGCCATGCTCACTTTTTGAGTTATTGCCCTTTGTTGTATTTACCCTTACAATTTTGTCAGGATCATATCTCCTAAACCATAAGTGCTAGCAACTTCAAACTTTGTACATGATAAGTGTCATGTACAAGAACTGTTACTCTGCCATGTCCACTTTTTGAGTTATTGCCCTTTGTTGTTAGCTCCACTGGCTGAAAGCCACTGGGGCTATTGTCATGGTGTTGTGTCTGTCGTGCGGTCGTCCGTCCGTCCGTCCGTCCGTCCGTGCGTCCGGTCGTAAACTTTTTCTTTAAAAATCTTCTCCTCAGAAACTACTGGATGAATTTCAACCAAACTTCACAGGAATGATCCTTGGGTGACCCTCTTTCAAAGTTTTTCAAGAAATTTTGATCCAATGAAAAACATGGATTAAATAGGCGTGGCTTATTTCCAAATATGGAAAAAAGTGTGTTTTCTCAGATTCTAATTGATTGATACCAATAAAATTTTACATGAATGATCCTTGGGTGACCCTTTATCAGTCTACAAAAAATTATTGTGATCGGATGAAAAATATGCATTTTATGGGCGGAGGTCATTTCTCTATATGTTATATAGTGGAACCTTTGAAAATCATTTTCTCAGAATGTAATTGATGGATATCAACCAAATTTCATTGGAAAGATCCTTGAGTGAACCTTTACCAGTGTACCAAAGATTATTGTGATAGGATGAATAATATGTATTTTATGGGCGGAGGTCATTTTTCTATATGTTATATTGTGGAAACTTTGCAAATCATTTTCTCAGAATGTAATTGATGGATATCAACCAAACTTCACAGGGATGATCCTTGAGTGACCCTTTATCAGTATACCAAAAATTATTGTGATTGGATGAAAAATATGTGTTTTATGGGCGGAGGTCATTTCTCTATATGATATATAGTGGAAACTTTAAAAACCATTTTCTCAGAATGTACTTGAAGGATATCAACCAAATTTCACTTGAATTATCCTTGAATGAACCTTTATCATGCAGCAAAAAATTAATGTCAATGGATGAAAAATATGTCTTTTATGGGCAGAGGTCATTTCTCTATATGTTATATAGTGGAAACTTTGAAATTCATTCAACATCAGTAGAACCCAAAATATCTTAAAATTTAGGCATACCTTAGATTGCTATTTCAAGAATTTCAAGCCTGTGGAGCGACTCAAGCCATTCATGGCTTTCTAGTTTTTAGTCTTACATTCTTGTCCGGAGCATATCTCCTAAACTATAAGAGCTAGCAACTTTAACAACTGTTACTCTGCCACATCCACTTTTTAGCTCACCTGAGCACGAAGTGCTCAAGGTGAGCTATTGTGATCGTAGAATGTCCGTTGTCCGTCGTCAGTCGTGCGACGTGCATTGTCCGTCGACCGTCGTCCACAATTTCGTTAAACATCTTCTCCTCCTAAACCAGTGGGCCAATCTTGATGAAACTTGGCAGGGATGTTCCTTTGGTCAAGCTCTACCAAAGTTGTTCAAATAAATGAAATCCACCCTTAACTTTCCCTTTACTTTTAACAAAAAGGGTGAAAATATGAAAATCTTTAAAAATCTTCTTCTCTGAAACCAGAAGGCAGACAGCTTTCATTTTTGGTATGTAGCATCATCAAGTGGACCTATACCAAGTTTGATCATATCATGACCCTGGGGTCATATTTGGGCTTTTCCTGGGCCAAACCCTTTTTACATAGAATCAAAGAGCGAAAATCTTTAAAAATCTTCTTCTCTGAAACCGGATGGCAGACAGCTTTCATATTTGGTATGTAGCATCACCTAGTGGGCCTCTACTAAAGTTTATTCATATCAAGACCCTTGGGTCATATTTGAGCTTTGCACGGGTGCATCCCTTTGTCTCTTATGAGCATGAAGGGTAAAAAAATGAAAATCTTCAAAAATCTTCTTCCATGAAACCAGAAGGCAGACAGCTTTCATATTTGGTATGTAGCATCATCTAGAAGACCTCTACCAAGTTTGTTCATATCAAGACCCTAGGTTCATATTTGGGCTTCACCTGGGCGCAACCCTTTTTGCATAGAATTAAAGAGCGAAAATCTTTTAAAATCTTCTTTAATCGAAACCAGAGGGCACACTGCTTTCATTTTTGGTATGTAGCATCATCTAGTGGGCCCCTACCAAGTTTGTTCATATCAAGACCTTTGGGTCATATTTGGGCTCCACCCGGGCGCATCCCTTTCAGCTCGTCTGAGCACGAAGGGTAAAAAAGGAAAATCTTCAAAAATCTTCTTCTCTGAAACCAGTAGGCAGACAGCTTTCATAGTTAGTATGTAGCATCATCTTATAGACCTCTTCCAAGTTTGTTCATATCAAGACCCTGGGGTTTCATTTGGGGTCCACCCGGGTGCATCCCTTTTTACATAGAATCAAAGAGGCATATCTGTCTTGCTCTTTGCTGAAAACGTTCCATGGTATTGATCTTAGGCAATTATCTTCTTTTTGACATCTGCCTATCTAATTAATGTGATGTCCCAGGGGTCAAAGAGACTCAGGTGAGCGATCTAGGACCATCTTGGTCCTCTTTTTTAGTTATTGTCCGTTGTTGTTTTTTATCCTGACATTTTTGTCCAGACCATATCTCATGAGCCATCAGTGCTAGCAACTTCAAACTTGGTACACTTATAGATTTCATTGAGAACAAGTGGCATGTACAAGAATCATTCTTCTCCGCCCACTTTTGAAGTTTTTGCCACTGGTTGTTTTACTCTTATATTTTTGTTTGGGACATTTTGTTCAAAACCTAATGTGCTAGCATCTTCAAATTTTGTATACAGTTATAGATCTAGTAAGTAGGAGATATATTATAAGAAAGGATTTTTTTGTTATCCGGTGGGGGACTCCTGTATTGCATCGCAATACGACATGCACTTGTTTCGGTATTCTTATCTAATGGGCATCCAAAATGGCTCTGTGTAAGGAAGATGTTCACAAATTAACCATTTCCTTTAATATCTTTTAAGCCATCTTTTAAGTTGGTAGCGCGTCAGAATGTCAATCTAAAGGTCCCGGGTTCTATCTGCCACGGCAGCACTCGTGCTTTCCGACTATTTGTCTCTCACCAATGGGTTGATAATTGTAGACCTATGTGAGATAGAAGCCGGAGGCTAGGAAAGGTTGTGATGGTTCAACTGGTGAGAGAAATACCAGGAAACCAGTGGCGTACAATCAATCAATCAATTTAATAACTTTTAAAGAAGCTGACCCATTTTTAGCCCACTTGAGCACAAGGGTTTAGGATGCTCCTTGTGCATCATAGTCAACTTTTACCTGTGGTCACTCTATAGGCCACATTTTTAGTTCAATCAGGCCACATTTTATACTCAGTTTCAGGGGTCCATATAAGAGGGGGTAAAGCAAGTCAAAATCTTTATATGTGACCCGTCATGCCAAAAGGGACCATCCAGAAATTCTTTAAAATGAATTATTGAAATAGAGATTTGATCCAGCATAGGTCAACCAGTAGTCCTATTTCAAAAATTCTTTCACTTGAAGGTGGATTGATCATTCTAGATTAAGAAAATAAGCACAGTGCAAAAAGTTTCGACCCAAGTCAGTCTGCGCAGTTTGTGCAGTCTGACTAGGATCGACACTTTACACACTTCCCAGATGCTCCCTTTTTTTGTGAAGGGTCACATTTCCAAATGAAACAGTGTTGTGGGTACTCATTTTAATCATCTGGATGTGACATTTTGAATGAATACCCACAACATTAGGTTTAAGTTAAGAATAATGAATTATTTACATTTGAAAACCAAAATACTTCCGATATCTGTAGCTTTGCAGTTTAATCTCTGTCATTGGTCAGAATGAGAATCTTGTTCAATTAAACCAATAGCATGGCTTTAGCTTGTTTTTTCTTCCATCATTTATTTTCAATAATAATATGACCTACATAGCGGGAATGAAATAACCTCGTTGAATGTTTTAGATATTTCACAGGTGTTATTACACTAGTTGAATAACTATGCAAATGAGCCCAGAGGAAATAGCAATGCTATTTTGTAACCGTGAAAATTACGTCATAATCTTTATATTGTGACATCAGTATTAAACAGCGTTATAAGTTTCGCGGAAAATTGAAATGTTGAATTTCAAGAATTTTGGCAATTTTTTGCAAAATTTCGAGTCATATTATAAATAGAATATCAAATTTGTGCTCATAAAATACCGAATTTAGTAAACTCGTCATCTAAAACAGATAAAAACTCAGCGCAGCCTCGTTTTTATCTGTTAATAGGTGACTCGTTTAATAAATCCGGTATTAAATGACCACTTATTCAATATCCTCTATATATAATACTTTAGACAACTTTTAGATTGTTAACTCTAGATAGTGAATAAGGGCCATTATGTCCCTCTTGTGATGCCCTCTCATCCATAGGAATCAGGAACATATTAATTTACCAGTGTCAAATTGTCCATCTACTCATATGTCTGTCAGTCTGACTGAGACTTTAACAAAAAAACTTAACATTGGCAATTAATCTTAAAACTATTTGAGATTCAATGCTGATGTTTGACACGATGAAAGATTGCATTGATACGCATCTGCAGTTATCAAGGTCCAGGGCTGGTGTTAGTGTTTGAAAATAAAAGTCATTGACTCCTTATCTAGGAAATTCTGGGGGTCAAAACTGATTTTTAAGGGGTCAAAACAACAAAGTACAAACCATGATAAGAATTTTGCAGTTTAAAGGGTCAATCGACCTTTTCTTGCATAGAATTGAAGTGAGCAATTCATTTGTAAAACTTAAGATAGGTATTATAAGCTCATTTATAGAAAATTTGAAAGATAAAACATAGCTTTGATCCTTAGAAATTTCTATCAAGGGGGTCAAAATGACCCCTTGGGAGAAATTTTTAAGGGTTGAATATAGGTATTTACAGATTTTTGGGGGGCAAAACCCTGGTTTAGCCCTTTCCTGTTTAACAAAATTTTGACCTTTCCAAATTCAAAGGTTTTGCAGACGAAAATTTAAAATGCATTTGATTTGAAAAATAACCATTCAGTAGGGTAGAAAATAGTGTGGAAAAAGAAGAAATAGCTTGTCAGGAGCAATTTCTTCTTTTTTCACAATGTTTCCTAAATCATAAAATCATAGGCATGTAAAAAGCAGGGTTTAAACAGCAAAGGGTTAAGGGTCAAACACGAGCCCTGAAGGTCAGGATAATCTGACAAGGTCAAGGTCAAACTTTTGAAAAAAAAAACTGTTTGGGTGGAATAAGTGTTTCACAAACACATTTTGTGTTCATTGTTCTATTTTAGTATCCAATTACAAAGTCTCCACAGACTATATTGGATAACTTCGAAGGTGTGACAGGACAGTTAATAGAATTGACATTCCAAGCACGGGAAGGAATCATACCGAAAGTTAGTAATCTGACGATTGAGGCGTGTGTCCATCCCGCAACTACTCTACCACAATCAACACAGTCTATTACACCTGGCTCTACAGCTTCACCCAGTGCGACTGCTGAAACATCTGCTCCGTTATCAACAATTTCACAAATCCTCAGCACAACTCCTCGTAAGTACATTACATTTTCTGTCAAAGGTTTCTTTACCCTGAAACATAAAGTTTAATGATAACCAAATACCGTATTTCAACATTTTGGAAGTAAAATAGCTTCATAATATGTTTATAGAGTTGAAATTTGCTTGGTAACCCTTGTCATGATGAATACAAATATGGCAAAACTGCATTAAAGAAATGCTGAAGCAGTACATGAAATAATTATTAGTCATTATTTATTTTGAAATTTCTCAACTTTTTTGGTTTTAAAGGAGAAAAAAGGATGTGGTACAGAAAAAAATAGGTCTGCACACAGTTCATTCTTGGTTTAAAAGCATTTGAAATATATAGATAGACATCTTGATTTGTTCCCCTCAATCACATACAAAATGACTTTACTTTATAGATTAACCCTTGTCATGCTGATCATAGTATGTTCCTGCTTTTGCATGAGATAAAGACAAATAGCGGCCTGAAAATATGTACAGTCTTATATCTAGCCTATATGACCTATCCTGCATTCAGTATGTTAAAGAAGTGCAAACTGTTATCAAAATATACCCTGCTTTGCACATGCACTTGTGTGCAAAAAGTGTATGATTGGCAAACAGTTTGCATTATGTTGTCATCCTGAACACAGGGCTTCAGAAAAGCTTTATGATTATATTTTCACAGAAGATACTGACCTACAATTACTGCATCCTATGCTCTCAGCACTTTGATTTAATGAAATTTAGCCTAGTTTTGTATTCAGCATGACTAGGAATAACACTGTCATGTGGTTTCTCCAAAAAGATTCAGTGGTTTGATAGGTCAGTAAAATTTTGACTAAGTGGTTGGATTGGTTAGTCAAAATTTGATTTAGTGGTTTGATTGGTCGGGCAAATTTTGATTAAGTGGTTTGATTGGTCAGTCAAATTTTGATTTAGTGGTTTGATTGTTAAGTCAAATTTTGATTGACAAGTACAAGTTCTGAATATTTCAAATTCTTATTTTTTCTATATTTCAGATGTGTGTACTAACATGAGTATTGAAGCCTACTCTAACAATATCAAAATAACAGCATCTTCCTCTGGATACATCTTTGAGCCTCGTCAAGCTCTAAAGGGCTCTGACAACTCTTTTGTGGCATCTGAATTATCTGACTCTGAAACATTGACAATTGTCATAAGCTCAGATGATGTTCCTGAAATCCAAAGTGTTTCATTCTCAACTGTAGCAGTGGAGAGTGCAACAATTAATGTTCTACCTGATGAAGGGCTGTTGTCAATTTATGAGGAGGTTTGTTATTATCTAACAAATATAGTAATTCAATGTTTGAAATATTGAGGGTTCAGTGCAGGACTGTACTAAGTGTATATACATTGTATATACACTTAGTACATGTGTACAGTCTTGCATAAATTGAGCCTGTGCCTGACATTTCCAACAATTTCATTGTGCGTGATGGACAGTCATTAATCTGTCTGGACAGCCACAAGGTGCATTATCATATCCTCTGATTGTAAACAGAGAGACTATTGATAAGGTCTGCAGCTATCTTTTAATGTGCAGTGAAGACTCTGCTCAGACTCTGCGGCTGCAAAGTCTGAGGTGTGTTTGTTAGAGCGAGATTCTTAAGATTCTTATTAAGATTTTTAAGGTAAAGCGTTCGGTAGAGTGAGATTTTTAAGTCGCTCAATCTTAAGACATCTAAATGAGGAAATGAAGATGGTTTTGCATTGGCTTAAAACGAGAAGTCATGACGACGTCGCATATTTTCACTCAAAATATCAAAAAATGTTCATTATGCGTCTTAAAAATCTCATTTAGATGTGATTTTTCATCTTGCTCTAACGAACGCACTTCTGAGTATTGATATTGCGCGCATGCAAAATAGTTGGGAATGTCACGCACAGGCTCAATTAATATTTACTTCCATGTGATATGAAAATTATATTTAACCTGAAATTTTCAGGATGGTTTTAATTCATGATGATAATGTGTGAAACTTTTCTCCTTGTCCTGTAAAATATTATAATAAAAGTCTTGTTTGTTGGTGGTTAGCATGCTTGAATCATAATAAGGATGGTTCCTGGTTTAAGCACCACTGGAGGCAGGCAGTGTATATGGGAAGGACATTTTACAGACACAGCTCCAGTCCCTCAAGCTGTAAAAGATGGTAGAAGTGGTCAGAGCCCATTGCCTGTCTCTCTAAAGTGCATGTTTAACATCTTGAATTAGCTAGGACAATAATGGTCTCAAGACACTTGCCTTATTTCTTCTAATAAATGCTACCAGGAGCTATACTGGTTGGAGACAAATTCTTGCCATGGGCCAGTTCTGGCTACTAGGTCATTTTCACAGTAAAGAAACACTGTCCAATAGCGATAAATTATTTGCTGAATAAAAGAAGTTGTCGACATATCTTGTTATTAAAAAGGGTTTCCTCTCTATCTTCACCATGAACAGGGTTAGTTGGCGAGGACTGGTACTTGGCGAGAATTGGTCTCTAACCAGTATATAACATGGTTTGGGAGCTTTTATTTGGTATGCATTTTGTTTGATAAAAAAAAATATGTCTTTTATGCCCTTTGCCCTCTAATTTGAGGTGACTTTCCTCTTAACAATCATATAAATGATTGTTTAGAGGAAATTCAATTCAAATAAGAGAAGAAGTCTCAAAAAGTTCTTAAAATTTGGGCATTTGAGATGGGTTGTTCTAAGTAAAAAATGTAGGGGTGCTACTATTAGGAAGGGTGCTTTTATTAGGGGAAAAAAGGTTTATGTTATCCTTGAGTTAAGAAAGGGAAATGTTCTACTACATTTCAGACTATCAGCAATGTAAATGATGAAGAGCTTGTGTCTGTGTCAATACCATACAGTTTTAGTCGTGGATATGTTGTACAAATAGAGCTGACCAGACCCGCCGATGAAAACAGGCCAATAGAAATAAGTGAACTTGTTATTGAAGCTTGCTTTAAACCAACTGGTGAGAAAAATCATTCTTCTAGCTTTTTTTTCTAAACAAGAGGTTATTCTGCTTATCATGATCTATTAGAAGGGGTGGGGGTTTATAAGAAGATACAGTTGCTAAGACTTGCAAAATGGCTAAATATGCTACTGCTAGTGGTGTCCATGGTCTAGAAGTAGAGCGTTGTCCTCATGACCCAAAGGTCCTTTGTTCGATTCCTGGGACTGGCTATCGATCTTCTTTTTTGGCCCACAAGAACTGGTGAATTTTCTAGAAAGCAGTATCGAGAGGGATTAGTCTAAGTTGTGATAACTTAGTTCCAAATGATGTAAAATGAAAAAGCTTAAACCAATCCACATCTTCAGATCTATAAATTTCCTGTATATACAGGCATTTGAATAATTTAGTGTAATTTTAGAACACTCGGAATCAAAAATAAACTTAAAGAAAATAATTGATTTAAGCATTGAACACAAAAGCTTTACATTTGTTTCAGAAAAACTACATTAACCTCCCATTGAAATCACAGTGACATTAATTTGGTGGGGATGAAGGCTTATAAAAGGCTTTAAGTTTTCTGAAAATGATTCAAAGTTTTCTGAAAATGATACAAAAAATAGCCATTTTTTTGCCAAAGAAGGGGATAGGGTTATAATAATTAGAGGATGGGGCTCTAAAAATTAAGAACTTTTATGGTATAGTTTGAAATCGGTATCCTAAACACATACAGCTCATACTAAATGAACACTTACAAATGGTCAGAGCAAAAGAATCTAGTTTATTCTGAATTTCAGAGTTTTGTGTGGAGCCACTATCAGAACAAGATGCTGTACTCTCATCAGAAACTGCAGGCATATCTTCCACAGTAAATGATTCCTATGTTCTGTCTCCTAGTAGAGGCTGGGTACCAGATATCACATCTGAGACGGTTGTAAGCGTTACGGCAGTGACCTCTAACAACGATAGTTCTGTACACACTGTGTCATTGTCTGTTCGAGGATTTGATGTTGTACACATTGATTTAGAAGATTCAAGTGGTGAAGTGGTTGATACAAGAGAGGTATGTGTGCCCCTTGAATTGCCAAAAAATTATTTATTATTTATTTGGTTATGCCCACATTCATAGGACAGGTGAATATAGCTGTTTTTTCAGTTTGCCCCAAATAGCTTTCACATTTTGCCATGAATTTTGATTGGTTCATGGTAGAGTCTTCATATTTCACTTGAGTATCGCATTTGACAAGACATTTCTCTTGTCGCAACTTATAGGTCATCAGTCAAGGTCAAGGTCATTTTTTTAAGATCAAATATAAGAAGAATTTTAACTTCATATTGAATGTCTTTGTGCTGTTGATTGTCAAATAGAGTTTCATTTTGCTGTTTATTAACATATTGAGGGGTCCATGCAACACTATTGTAAGTGCCTATAAATAAATAGGCACTTACAATAGTGTTGCACTGATCCATTGAATTATTCTATCAAACTACTGTTGGCATTGGCCTTAGTATTTGTGTCAACAAACACATCTTGTTATATTTCAGTATCCTATCTCAGACCCATCCCGATTCAGAAAGGTACTTGTCAACTTTGAAGGTGAGATGGGATCACAATTAGTCCTCAACATGACTGTATCAGAGGGCTTAACCAATCAACAAGTGAGAGATCTATTTATAGAATCATGTGGTCATCTGGTAACACCCCTTCCAACAGCCTCCACACCACAAGTTTCATCTACACCTCCTCGTAAGTAATTATACCCCCTAGACTATGTTTGGGTAGTATATAGAAGTCAGCTTGTTAGTCTGTCAGCCCATCTGTCTGTAGCATTTTCTTGTCTGCTCAATTTCTCAATAACTAATAAATGGATTTCATTGAAAATTTACAAGTGTGATAAGTATCAGGCATATATGTGCAAGTGAAAGTTAGGGTACAATTCATTGAACTTTGACAGAGTTATGGCCCTTTGATGGAAAATGGCTTTTCATTATTAAAAAGCACTTTGAGAGATTAGCTCAAGAGCATACTAAGTGTATTACAATGTATATACTCTTAGAACAATCTTGTACTAAACCCTCAACTTGTAGAGGGGTATTAAGTCTGCTTTACGACAGTTTAGTTCATATTGACTCTTGTCATGTTGAGCCTGGATTTTCCGTACTTTGACATACTATAGATCAGCCTGCTCATGTGTGCAGTCTTGTCTTTACAACACCAAATATTTATCCCTTTGAAACCAGAATAGTTAAAGAATAGAATTTCAAAAACAAATACTAAATATCTATTCTACCAGTGCTTTAATCACTTTGACTTTAATTCAATTTTACTAAGGTTTTTATTCAGCATGACAAAGGTTGAAATTATATAAATTTTACCTGTTTGAGTAAGTGATAGCATATATGCCTTATGTGCTCTGTGAGCAACTTTGACATTAAAATAGTTAATCTATGATAGCTAATTTTCTTCAAAAGGTCTTAATTTTTATCTCTTAATGGATCATACAGCTATGACTCTAGTTAGACTTCATGGCATTGAATTGAAAGCTCAGCGTGAAACAGTTGTAACTATATTATTATAAGCATATAGGTATTAACAACATTTTTACCCTGAGCCATTGAAATGTGCATCGAAATGGGAAGGTACTATACTATATATGTAACAGTGTATGTACTTGATAGAAAGATTTGCACGATTCTAATTTTCAGATAGAATAAAATGACAACAAAAATACAAGAACAAGCTTTACTGTATATGATGAAGAAATGGAATATGAAGATAACAAATTATTAGCACCTCAAAATTTAACAGATAAGAATGAAAAAAGAATTTATTTCTTGGGTTTCATTCATAGAATATCTAGCATTATATTTATGCTATCAATTTGATTGTGAAAAGCTTTATACATCTCAACCTGTTTTCTATCCTACCGATAACCTAGAAAGTACATATGTAATATGTACTTAGGGATTTGAATGAAAAAAAAATCTAACGAGGTTGGGAGAATTGATAATTGTCGAGCTTCTGCCGAGACAATTATCAATTCTCAAAACCGAGTTAGATATCTTTTTCATACAATGCACTAAGTACTTATTATGTTAATCTTATTGTTGTGTTTTCGTCAATGTTTCTAACAGAAATGCTAGTTTCTAAAAATAACCGCATTCATAATATCATTGTTCTAAAAATAACTGAAACTAAAAAATAAAATGACCTTGATTATTTTCACAAACAGCTGTGTGTGTATTTGATGTGGCCATCTTCGATGAGCTGTTTGGAGACATACCGACCCAAGATAGAATAGGTTATATAGACCTGGATGGAGACAATACATTCTCTCTGGCTGAAGAATCTTTCTATGTGGATCAAGAAATACCTGCTGAGGCTGTGGTCCATGTTCTCTGTAAAAATTGGTAATGGCTATTTTTGTTGACTTGACCTCTAGATAATTAAATATTACCCTTTAAAGATTTCAAGACTGGTCCAGATTGAAAGACAATAATAAAAGTTGGTTCAGTGTGAAAAAAAAGTCCTTTGTCGAAGAAAAAAAATTGGGGAAAGGAGAAATTGTTTGTCACAGAATTTTTTTTTTCAAAATATTTTCTCAAGTGTAAAATCATATGGGCATATTTTTTTCTCATAAATAAAAAAATTTGCAGTTCTCATACCTAGATTGAAAGAACATTCAGATATAAAATATCCTACAATGATAAAACAGAAATTATCTTTTAAACTTGTGATTGTTGAAGAAAAGATATTGAGAATAACATGTTAGTGTCTGATAATATCCATGTTATCTGGCCGAGGTTGGGAGAATTTATCATGATGATGCTTTGCCAAGTCTTGATAAGTTCTTGCAGCTGAGACCAGAATGATAACAAGGATGTTTAAGGCACAAACATGTTATTCTGTTTATTATGCATTCATTTGTTAGCGCTTAATTATAATAAACCATTAAAAATCAAAGAAATTCAGCTGAACTTATATGCAAATTATTTCTAAAAATAGACTACCTGATATCATTTGATGTTATCAGGCAGGTGAAATCAGGTCAATACACACTTCATTGCATGATAAATACATAATCCTTGATTTTCATTTAAAAAAACATGAAAAAAAATCTTCTGTTCTTCACATTCTGTCATACAATAGAGTTGATGTTTGTATTTCAGTACATGTGAAAATATGACAATAACTTGTGTTGAAACAGAGGAATGCACAGGTAAGTAATTGTCTATGTGTGACCCATCAAGCAAAAAGGGACCTTCTCGGTAGTGCAGAAAGTGTCAACCCTAGTCAGTCTGTGCAGTACACTACACTAGTCAGCCTGCACTGACCATTTTCTGAATCTAAAATGATCAATCTACCTTCCAGGGAAAGAATTTTTTGAAGTGCAACCTCTTGTTGACCGGTGCGGCAACCAATCTCTTTTTCAAGTATTTTCTACACGAAGTTGCCTTAATGCCTGACAGTTCACACATATTTATCACATTTACTCATCAAATAGTCAAACGATTGTTGATTGACATATTTGAAATGATACAGTCAAAACTTGCCTTATTGGCCACCTGTATTCAGCAAGCAAGCTGACTTATGCAAGCGGTCACCGCAATCGCACTGGATTTACCTGTATCAAGCAAGCACTTTTGAATGTTCCGTCGGTGCTTGCTTAATGAAGGTTTGACCTACTATTTTGGGAGATATAAATCTATAAGAAGATATTTGCAATGTAGAGTCCTAATTGTAATAATAATTACCAAGATTGTATGATCCTATGCATGTTTATTCAAATTGATGGCTCAGAGCAAAACGGTTGTAACTACCTATATGTTTATATGTAGTTACAGCCATTTTGCATTAAGCCATTGTAATGTGCTCCAATTAAAGACAATCATAAGCCTCTGTATCTTCACAGTCTGATCGGAGTCTTGAGTTTTGGCTCCATATACAGATAATCAATCAAGATTTTTTTTAGATGATCAACATTTGAGGTCCAATTTGAGAAAGCCAACTTTATGCATTTGAAAAAAATCATGACATAGATCAGATCTGCAGTGACTGCAAATCTGATCAATGCCTTTATTTTTTACTAAATTATGCTTAGTACTTCATTAAATGCTTTTCAATGAATTATCAAGAAATAAAAGTAGACTTTCATTTGATAAACTCACACATTAAAGGGATCGACACTAAGGGTAGTCTGATCCTCCTTGTTTTCCAGGAGGGACTCCTTTGTTTTGTAAGCTAGGAGTCCAATGATCTCCTTGATCATGGCTGTCAATCAAAATTTTAAATCTGTAAGTTTTAATGGAAAAAAGTTAGCCTTGATTTGTGAATAATTTTGAATGAAATAAATCCCATAATTGGTAAGCAAGTATTTTGGAAAAGAAGAAATTGCTTGAGCTAAGCAATTTCTTCTTTTCCACAATAGCTCCTCACCTGTACAAAAGTCGGACTCCCTACTTCAAGCTTGGGCTCCTTGATTTCATAAATTGGGAGTTGGTTGGTCTCCTTGCTGACAAAAGTTAGAGTCAAACCCTGCCTTAGCTTAGTGAGATTATCAAAAAAAAAATACCCTGCTTTCATTCATTTCATCTTTTTTGAGGTTATCTTAGAGGAGCCAAATAAACCAAGCAGCGTATTAAGACTGTGTAGAAATCATATGCAAAAAGCCCTGCTTTAAGAAAATCTGTCCCAAAATTTCACATTTTGCAAATAAAGAAAAGGAAAATTGTTTGTTTTGAGGTAAGATATAGCTTTTGTGTATTCAATGAAATTTAAATTGATCATACATTGAAACAAACAATTATTACTTATTTATTTAAATCTAAAGTACGTGCATCTATCTTTTTTGGATGTACAACCTATTTTCTGTCAGATCTGATTTGATTCTAAATAGTTGGTTTTCTGAAACTTGTATTTTCTATAAGCACTGATTTCACTGACCTGAGTCTCATTTATTTGTTCATTCAGTGGCACAAACCCTATTCAAACAGCTATTAAATTGTTCCATAATTTCACTAACCAGCTCATTTCATTTGTATTTCAGAGTGTGTATATACCCAGTGGTCTGATTGGTCACAGTGCTCCAAGTCATGTGACAATGGTAAAAGGGAGAGAACTCGGGAAGTCATCGGTGATGTGACCTGTAATATGTTGACATATGAATCAGAAACATGCAATACTCAATGTTGTCCTAGTAAGTGTGATCTACTAATCTTTTTGAGAATTTTCTTCTTGTTATATGAGTTATTAATGATGTGAGTTTTAGTGGTTGCTTAGTGGGTAATGATAGGTTTATTTAGGTAAAAAGAGTACAGAACATGGCAAAGTATAAGTATCATAATACAGAATTTTTGCATCGAGAAAAAGAAAGAAAAAATTGTAGAAAAAAACAAAAGCAACATGTTATGCGCTCCATTACTAAGGATAACACAAAAAAGAAGAAAACTAGATCCTTTTATTTCCATTGTGGTCCTGATAATGGAGGCATGGCACAGAAAGAAAAATTCTATGATTAAACTAGGTTCCATTCTTTGCTCAATAATAAGGAAGCCAAAAAGCATTCAAAAGACAATTAATAACTTTTCTGGGGAGGGTCTATCAGAATGTACTTATGTAACACTTTTGTCTTAATTCAAAGTGGGATAATTAATTTCATATTGGTGAAAAAGATAAAATTTGAGATTCCAGAATGGTAATTAGAATTGAAATACCATATAAAACACCCTATTTTTTTAATATTTTGACTAAAATTGCCCTTATCAAGAAAAATAACAAATCATTTCACTAGAACATAATAACAATTAAATAAAAAAGGTTTTCCCTTTTCAAATGTTGTTTTCTATTCTATAATGCTTTAAGGTTGTCAATAAAAGATCGTTTTGAAATGGTACTATTAAAAAAATTGTATTGTAACATTGTCCCTATTATAAACTTGTATGTCTCCTAGGGGAAATTTGAGATGTTTCCTGCCTAGATGGTAAAATGTTTCCAACATAGGTGACTCATGTACACTATTCCATGGGACACTAGTAGAATCTTGTACTACAAAACCTTCCTATGTTTTTCTTGTAGGTTTGTTACCTACACCCTGGTCTACATGGACTCCGTGGACATCATGTAGCAGCACTAAAGTATGTATACCTGGTATGCGTGTACGTACACGATTTTGTAACACCACGGACACATGTGACGGACAGCTGTGTGAGGGAGACAGTATGGAATTAGATGCTTGTGTACCTGATATATGTCATGAAGGTGAGCTATTTTGAGATCAGCTGTTAATGTATATATATCTATTAGCACTTACAAAAGTATTGCACTAACCCCTTAATATTGTAACACCATGGAAATGAGTAATGGTAAGCCGTGTGAGGGAGGTAGCATGGAATTAGATGCTTGTGTACCTGATATATGTCATGAAGGTGAGCTATTTTAAGATTAGCTGTTAATGTACATGATATTGTAATACCACATTAAAGATATGCTAACAATATGTTATGTGGCCAGTGCAAAACTATTGTAAGTGCCAATATATTTATTGGCACTTACAACAGTATTGCACTAACTCCCTAATATTGTTACACCACAGTCTTGTGATGGACATCTGTGAAAGGGAGACAGCATGGAATTAGATACTTGTGTACCTGATATATGTCATGAAGGTGAGCTATTTTGAGATAAGCTGTTAATGTACATGAAATTGTCAAACCACATTAATGATATGCTTACAATATATTGCTTGGATTGGTGCAAAACTTTTTTAAGTGCCAATACAGTCAAAACTGTGCGAGCGGTCACCTGAGAATAGCGGTCAAACTGCCGTATGCAGCCAGCTCAGGTCCGCCCGCGCAAATTTACTCTTTAAAGTAACTGTGAATAGCGGCAATCTGTCGTATGTGGCCGGCGGTCACCTTTAATTGTCTGGTTTGCACTCATTGTATATCCCCGTAAGCGGTCACGCGAGTCATCAAATCAAATTATGACAGGTGACTGGCTGATTAACGAAAAATCGATAACGTGTTTGGATTATCGTATGCATTTACCGTGACGCTTACCTAATCAACAAGTCTACTAATTTCTGTTGTCTGAGCGACCCGCATATTGGTTGAATTATAACGGTAGTAGATTATTAATATGCCGATTAGTAAGCCTATTAAACATTGCTGTTTGCCCGAACTATCGAAAGGCTTTTTTGACGGATTGATCTCGGAGGGGATTTCCCTTCGTCGGCTCCGGAAGTATTTAATTTTTTTTGTCAGAATAACCGTTTTTGTTTTTCCTCTTCTTTGCATCAAAAATCGTGTCCTCTTGGAAAATTTAATGATACACAGATGAAAAAATAAATAACAGATTGATAAAATTGCCGTATTTTTGTTCAGTATCGGTTGATTCCGTGGAATAATCGCCGCTTGTCGAAAATGTCTAGGGATTTTCCAAATGACGTCAACTAACGTTGCCAAGCATACCGGAAAACCCCGGACTTTGTTTACACCCCGCGCATGTGAAACAAATTGCCGCCAAATCCACAGGAATCCGCTTCTCGCTTCTATGAAAACTATGAACACCTAAAACGTCGTATCTCCAGCGCATTTATACTTTCATGGAATTAACTCGAATTTGTCACTTTTTCTAATGAATATTAATATATCTTAACTTATCAGGAATATTATTGGTGTCAAAATCACACGAAGTTTATTAAATTCTTTTCTGGTTCCTGCGACAATACATATGCTGTTTACATTCCCCAGGTGAGAACATATTGATCGTGAATGACCAAAACATCGTAAATACCGCCATTCAAGAAATATTTTAATCATTTTGGTCTCCTATCGCCGATTTTGAATGGAATCTTTTTGACACGAATACTAAATTTTCGGTGTGCCATCCGATGGAGTTATGATATTAACCAAATATTGTTCGTCTCGGCGACCGCCGGCGGAGGGGGGGGGGGCGTATTTTCCGTTAAGCGGCCAACTCCCGTATGCGGTCGATTTTGTCATGTCCCGTGGGTGGCCGCTATTGACAGTTTTGACTGTATATTAATTGGCACTTACAAAAGTTTTGCACTAACCCCTTAATATTGTATCACCATGGAAATGAGTGATGGTAAGCCGTGTGTGGCAAACAGCATGGAGAAAGAGGCTTGTGTTCCTGAAGGTTAGTCACTTTTATGACTATTCTTCAACAAGTATGTGTTAACCCTTGTTATGCTGAAATAAAATCCTCCTTCCGTGGTGCTCTCATATCAAAGTACTTGCTAGAAGCCAAGGATGTCGGGTAAACTTGAAAATTCTTTGAAAATTAATTAAAAGAACAACCCTGCCTTAAAAGGGGACAAATCGGAGGTGTTGACTAGGATCAGATTGCACAAAGGTGCAGGCTGATCTTGGTCTATAACTTCAGCCAAAACAGGAATTTTCCGGGCTCAGCATGACATAAGTTAATTATACCACAGATTCATGCAGTATATGTATTTTGGTAAGGGCAGTCATGTGAAGGAGAAAGTACTGAGGTAGATATATGTGTCCATTTTATAATTATTAAAATTGCTAGATTAATCTATTTTGAAATGTAAATGGAAGGAATCACACATTTGCATTTATGCCACAATTTCAACTGATTATAAAAACCAGTGCATTTTATGGACTGTACAGAGGATATATTTGTTCTGATTAATCTATACAGTGTCAGATTTTGGCTAAAATATTGTAACTAGAGCTTGATTACAGCTGTAGTTACAATCTTTTGGTAGAAAATGGACAGCATCTATTATCCTTTGTTTGATTTACTTCATTTCTCTTTGGCCAGTGTCATAGCATAGTTATTGCGTGTCAAACTATCATTCAAAGGTCATGGGTTAAATTTCCGACGGCAGCCCTAATAGTTTTCCAACTATTTTATTTCCACCAATGGGTTGATAATCAAAGACCTTTGTGGGATAGTAGCTGAAGGCTAGGAAAGGATGTAATGGGAGTACTGGTGTGAGAAATACCAGGAATCTATTGGTAGGTGCTCATGCCACCATGATAAAACTGAAAGATTGTTGAAAGTGGCGTAAAACCCCATTTAAACAAAAATGAGCCAATGTGTCAGATGTCCAACAATTTCAATTATACGCAAAGCAAAGACTCTGGCCAGCCTGTGCACCGGCACAGTCTGACCAGAGCCTTCACTATGCGCTTTGTAGTTACATAAGGTCTCAAAGTATCTGTAGACCATCAGGTAACTTTTAAGCTCGGCTTTTTTCGGAGAAAACCCGAGGTATTGCTATAGCCTCCGTGTCGTCGTCTTTGTCGTCGTCTTTGTCGTCGTCGTCGTGCGAAAAACATTGATATTTTGTTATATCTCTGGTCCTACTGAACGCATTTACTTGAAACTTGGCACACATATTCACCATCAAAAGAGCAACCTATACTGTCAAGGGGGATAACTCTAGATGCATTTTGTGCAAATTTTGCCCCTTTTTTGACTTAGATTTTTTTCGACCATTCAGCACTCGACAGCCGAGCGTAGGCACCCGTAGTCAGTGCTCTTGTTTTAGTGTTTGTGGTTGTTTATGCTTCTCAATGTTTGCACCTCACGAATATTTCAAATTGTTGGAAATGTCACGCAGGGGCTCAAATATTATTTCTTTTCACAGAGGAGTGTGACAGTGAAGATGAAGAATACACAAATTGTTCCAACATGTGTTCAACGATAACGTGTAAAGATTACCGTCTCGGACATTTCTGTGACGAGTCGGAGGATGTGGAGTGTGTGCCTGGCTGTAAATGTAAGGACGGTATGGTGCGCAACAACATGGGTCAATGTATCAAGGAAGAGGATTGTCCCTGTTACCTGGAGGAAGACGGGACCATTGTGCCGTTTGGAGCCACAGAAGAAGGGAGCTCACCTTGTGAAATTTGGTAATTGATGCATAGTGGTTTTAATTAGAATGATATCCATGTTTTGCCATTATTAGTGATTGATATGTCATACAGAATTAACCCTTCTTTAATGCCATTCATAGTGTATTCCTGCTGTGCAAAAAGTAATTGCAAACAGTAAGGACTAAGTTCAGCCTGCAAAATGTTCTGGCTGATCTAAGCCTTTACTCTCATCTGTAACTTAAATATTGGTGGAAAATTTCAAGCCAAATTCAGTGGGATGAGGGTAAAGTATATTGCTTAAATTTAGTAAAATATAGACCTATTTGATCATTAAGAAGTTGTGCTTTGAATTCATTGGAAATTTTTAGCTAACAAGCCAAATCAACAACTGACTAAATGTAGACCTATGTTGGATTGAAGCTGGAGGCTAGGAAAGGATGTAATGGGAGTACTGGTGTGAGAAATACCAGGAATCCATTGTTAGATGCTCCAGCACCACTGAAATATTGTTAAAAGCGATGTTAAACCAAATTATAACAAAGAAAAGTAATGGATCACAAGACCTGTTCTCTCTTTCTTTTTTGATAATGTCTAAAATTAGTGTTTGACTGCTTTCATTCAAAATGTAAGTTGTTGATCGAAAAAAAAAAAGAAGAAAATAACAAAATAGAATTTTAATATAGTGTATACTAAAATAATCATTTTTTTTTCCAGTAAATGTGAATATGATGGAACAATGAATTGTACACTGAATGAAGAATGTAAGTCAGAGTTTACCCTCAATTCATGTGTCTGGAAGATGATAGTTAATGATGATGAAAAACATGTTCATAGTACTAGTTGTTTGAATTAAATGTACACCAAAATTGTCTCTTAGATGTCAGATAGTAAACAAAATGATATGGAATGGTCAATGTCACATACTGGTGAAAAACATATCAATAAACAATAGTTGCAGGAAAGATTATTTCTTATATCAAAGGTAATAAATATGTTGAAGTATTGTAATTGTTTAAGCATTGATTGAAATATTGTAAACGTCTATCAATATATCTGCAATTATATTTTTCTACTGAATCCCTGATCTGATTCTACAGGCAGGGGTCTACTTATCCAGGATCAAAATGAAATTGTCAACAAAATATAGAATACTCAAATTTTGAGAAAATAAATTTTTATAGATAAAAATGCTGAAACTCAGCATATTCTTCATAAAAAATGTTTGCTTTGATTCAAATATAAGGCTAATAAACCTCTTCTATCTATTAAGTACAATTCCATTATTTACCCTGGCATTTTATTTATCCATGGACATGTTACTTAAAAAATGTACTTTTCTGCCAGTAGAAAAACATGTGTCTGACAAGTCTGACATAAGAATTCCAAACCCTTGATAGGCACTGCATGTGAAATATTTCAGGTTGTGATACCATTGCAAGTACATATAAATAAAGAGAAATTACAACAGTATTGTACTGACTGCTTGATTTGATTTTATGAAAAGTGTGTGTAATATTTCAGGTTGTGATACAGGACCCTGGGGTGAATGGTCAGACTGTCTAGCAGAATGTGGTGAAGGTCATCGATACAGATATAGGTATGTTGGATATATTGCTGAAGCAACCACTTCTTTTAAGCAACCACTTTTATTTAGAGACCATTATCTTAATTAATTTTACTGTAATCGGAATCTCTTAAAAGTGTACATTTAAAAAAATGAAAAATTGTTTATTATTGAATCTTATGTTTTTGGAACCCATTAGAATCCTAAAGGGTTCACACATCATGGGATTGAATTAGAGTTATATGACAATCTAAATCAGCTATAAAATTATCACTTATATTTATGAAGAAATATTTATTTAGGGACCATTCTCATACACAAAATTTTTACTTTAACTTTTACAAGTGTCAAATATTTCTAAGCCCCCATAATGATGACTTAGAGACAAATAGTTATATTTGTCTCAAAAAAAAAGCAAATAGACACTTTAACTTTTGATAAGAAGGTATCAAGTGGCCTTCATGTTTCATATGCATTTCCCTTGTATGCTATTTATCTTATAACTATACAAATATCTGTGTGATAACAACCCATATGATATTTTTTTATGATATCACATACATGTAGTTATTTTTAGAACAATGATATAATGTGGTTATTTTTAGAAACTTGCATTTCAGCTAGAAACATCGACGAAAACAAGAAAAATAGAGATTATAAGATAAATATAATACATACTTAGTGTACTGTATGAAAAAAATATCTAACTCGATTGTGAGAATTGATAATTGTCTTGGCAGAGCCTCGACAATGATCCATTCTCCCAACCTCATAAGATATTTTTTCTCATACAAAACACTAAGTACGTATCATATATTTACAGGACTGATGTAAATGGTCAGGGTTGTGCTCCACATGAATTAGAAGAAGAAGAACCCTGTTATAATGGTGAATGTCCCCCTGTCTGTATTGTAGGAGGGTCTGAATATGCCTTAGGTGATGTTATATCTGAGTCTGAATGTGAAATATGGTAGGTATGAGATACAATCCTTGTGTTATAATGGTGAATGTCCCCCTGTCTGTATTGTAGGAGGGTCTGAATACGCCTTAGGTGATGTTATATCTGAGTCTGAATGTGAAATATGGTAGGTATCAGATATAATCATTGTGTTATAATGGTGAATGTCCCCCTGTCTGTATTGTAGGAGGGTCTGAATATGCCTTAGGTGAAGTTATATCTGAGTCTGAATGTGAAATATGGTAGGTATCAGATATAATCATTGTGTTATAATGGTGAATGTCCCCCTGTCTGTATTGTAGGAGGGTCTGAATACGCCTTAGGTGATGTTATATCTGAGTCTGAATGTGAAATATGGTAGGTATCAGATATAATCATTGTGTTATAATGGTAAATGTCCCCCTGTCTGTATTGTAGGAGGGTCTGAATACGCCTTAGGTGATGTTATATCTGAGTCTGAATGTGAAATATGGTAGGTATGAGATATAATCATTGTGTTATAATGGTGAATGTCCCCCTGTCTGTATTGTAGGAGGGTCTGAATACGCCTTAGGTGATGTTATATCTGAATCTGAATGTGAAATATGGTAGGTATCAGATATAATCATTGTGTTATAATGGTGAATGTCCACCCGTCTGTATTGTAGGAGGGTCTAAATACGCCTTAGGTGATGTTATATCTGAGTCTGAATGTGAAATATGGTAGGTATGAGATATTATCCTTGTGTTATAATGGTTAATGTCCACCCGTCTGTATTGTAGGAGGGTCTAAATACGCCTTGGTTGATGTTATATCTGAGTCTGAATGTGAAATATGGTAGGTATGAGATATTATCCTTGTGTTATGATGGTGAATGTCCACCTATCTGTATTGTAGGAGGGTCTGAATCAACCCTTAGGTGATGTTATATCTGAGTCTGAATGTGAAATACGGTAGGTATGAGATTTTATCCTTGTGTTATAATGGTGAATCACTGCCTGTCTGGTTTGTAGGAGGGTCTGAATACGCCTTGGGTGATGTTATATCCGAGTCTGAATGTGAAATATGATAAGTGTGAGAAATAGATGTAAATAGTTGTTTTATAATGGTGAATGTACCCTTGTCTGTATTGTTGGAGGGTCTGAATAAGCAATGGGGGATGTTATATCGAAGTCTGAATGTGAAATATAGTAAATATTAGATATGATTGTTAAAAGCTATGTTACAATTGAGAATGTTCACCTGTCTGTATTGTAGGAGGGTCTGAATATGTCTTGGTTAATGTTATATCTGAGTCTGAATGTGAAATATGTATGTGATTATGCAATGTCTTGTAATAATGTATCTTTACATTTAAGATCTGAAAATTTCAAATTTTTGAGGACATGTTTCCATTTCTTTATATTTGGAAACAATTGTGTGATTAACAACCTATGAATTTATTAAGTAAAGCAATATCTTTATAAAAATATGCCTATTTATAAAATGATAGTATAGTTGCTCATATGGTTGTCTTTCTAGAAGCTGATCTCCAGAGTATTTACTGATCTTGAAAAACATTTCAAAATTGAGCTTTTGAAAATAAAACAAATCTGAAATGAATATTGTTACAATAATGACTGTTTTATTTTTACAGCTATTGTGAAAAACTTGCCGTCATTGGTGGAAAAGAGTGCTACCCTAAACAAGAAGCCATAGGTAGGACTTTATTCAAATAAAACACATATCAATATTGATAACACCAATATATAACAATTTGGATGGTATTTTAAGAATCAGCTTTAAAGTAGTGGACCTATAATAGCTCCATAACTTTACGATAATCATAAACTTTAACAGTGTTAAACGAGGTTTCCTAATGGATTCATTAGGAAACCTCAGTTAACATTGTGAAAGATCATGAGTTCCAAAATGTTGGAGGACTATTACGGGTTCAATTCCTTAAATCAATACCTTAAAAAAGATGTTTGTTTGCTCTTTCTAGCTCAGCTGTGGACAAAAAATGTCGTCCCCTGAGTCTCAGCATTGCTGTTGGTGTAGGTGTTGGTGTTTTGATAAACTTTAACTTCAAATCTTTGTTATTTGACATTTACATGAAACTTTACAAATTTATTAACTATCAGGAGAGCAATCTAAATGCAGGCCAACCTGTTTTGTATGGAACATTACTCCTACATCTATGGTTGGATTTCAAAATGATCTCAAATAATTGATCCCCTCAATTGATAGATAAACTATTTGAAGAATCATTTCCATATCTCAAAACTTATAGTCAGCGTAATGATGCTTAGATAACTTTAAAGGATAATTAAAACTTCAGAAATTTAAGCTTTAAACTATGCTATATGTGTATATCTGAATGGCAAACTATATAAGATGTATGACTTGAATGTTTTGCAGAAGATGGTGGGTGGGGTACCTGGACGGAGTGGTCAGAATGTGATGCTGAATGTCAGGGAGGCACCAAGCGTAGATTCCGAGCCTGTAACATGCCATTACCTCAGTGCGGAGGGGCAGACTGTGTGGGAGAACCCATGGAAGAGCTGCCCTGTAATGATGACATCAGCTGTAAGTTTGTGCCGTCATGCTATGGTTATTTGATATGGTGACACATTACTGCCATGAGATATATCATAGCAATATTTTGATAATTTGAAAACTTTCTTGGTAAAACTAAGGTTTTCAAGAATTTTTCCACAATCATAGTTTTTTACTTGATGAAATTCCTTTTTTTAAATTCTGTGAATACTTTTAGCAGAAGGATAAATGCAAAATATAACAAAAAGTTGTAATCTAAATATAGATACAGCAAAATCCAGTTTTTGGTTAACAATAGTTTTATCTTAATGTCTGTCCGTCCGTCCGTCATTCCGTCCAAAAACTTTAACATTGGCCATAACTTCTAAATCAAAGCGGTGTCGGGGGCATTGTCATCTTACAGTGACAGCTCTTGTTTATAGTTTAAGAGGTAATTTGCTTTTAAAGAAAAGTTATTTAGGACATATTTGTAAAGATGAAATACAATAATTGTAGGTTGTTTAGTTGGCTCCTGGTCTGATTGGTCAAACTGTACGGAAGAGTGTGATGGTGGTGTCCAGAACAGATCTAGAACATTTATAGATGAGAATGACGAACAAAGGGATGAATGTAGTGAAATATCACTGATTGAGGAACAGCCCTGTAGTACTGATCCTTGTAATAGTAAGTTTGTTTATTGTATCTATTGTGTGATGGGGGTGTCCAGAACAGGTCTAGAACATTTATAGATGAGAATGATGAACAAAGGGATGAATGTAGTGAAATATCACTGATTGAAGAACAGCCCTGTAGTACTGATCCTTGTAATAGTAAGTTTGTTTATTGTATCTATTGTGTGATGGGGGCTTCCAGAACAGATCTAGAACATTTATAGATGAGAATGACGAACAAAGGGATGAATGTAGTGAAATATCACTGATTGAAGAACAGCCCTGTGGTACTGATCCTTGTAATAGTAAGTTTGTTTATTGTTGTATCTAATTGTGTGATGGGGGTGTCCAGAACAGATCTAGAACATTTATACATGAGAATGATGAACAAAGAGATGAATGTAGTGAAATATCATTGTTCGAAGAACAGCCCTGTGGTACTGATCCTTGTAATAGTAAGTTTGTTTATTGTTGTATCTAATTGTGTGATGGGGGTGTCCAGAACAGATCTAGAACATTTATAGATGAGAATGATAAACAAAGGGGGGAATGTAGTGAAATATCATTGATTGAAGAACAGCCCTGTGGTACTGATCCTTGTAATAGTAAGTATGTTTATTGTTGTATCTAATTGTGTGATGGGAGTGTCCAGAACAGATCTAGAACATTTATAGACGAGAATGATGAACAAAGGGATGAATGTAGTCAAATATCACTGATTGAAGAACAGCGCTGTGGTACTGATCCTTGTAATAGTAAGTTTGTTTATTGTTGTATCTATTGTGTGATGGGGGTGTGCAGAACAGATAAAGAACATTTATAGATGAGAATGATGAACAAAGGGATTAATGTAGTCAAATATCACTGATTGAAGAACAGCCCTGTAGTACTGATCCTTGTAATAGTAAGTTTGTTATTGTTATGTCTTATTGAGTAATGGAGCATATAGAACAAGTCGAGAACTTTTATAGTTGAGAATGATGAACAAAGGGATGAATGTCATGAAATATCTTTGATTGAAGAACAATCCTGTAGTACTGATCCTTGTAATAGTAAGTATATTATTGCTAAGTGTTATTGTGTAATTGGGCATCTAGAACAAATCAAGAACTTTTATAGATGAGAATGATGAACAAAGGGATGAATGTAGGGAAATAGCCCTGTAATACTGATCCTTGTTATAGTAAGTAGATTATTGCTAAGTCTTATTGTGTAATTGGGCATCTAGAACAAATCAAGAACTTTTATAGATGAGAATGATGAACAAAGGGATGAATGTAGGGAAATAGCCCTGTAATACTGATCCTTGTTATAGTAAGTAGATTATTGCCGACTCTTATTGTGTAATTGGGCATCTAGAACAAATCAAGAACTTTTATAGATGAGAATGATGAACAAAGGGATGAATGTAGGGAAATAGCCCTGTAATACTGATCCTTGTTATAGTAAGTAGATTATTGCTAAGTCTTATTGTGTAATTGGGCATCTAGAACAAATCAAGAACTTTTATAGATGAGAATGATGAACAAAGGGATGAATGTAGGGAAATAGCCCTGTAATACTGATCCTTGTTATAGTAAGTAGATTATTGCTAAGTCTTATTGTGTAATTGGGCATCTAGAACAAATCAAGAACTTTTATAGATGAGAATGATGAACAAAGGGATGAATGTAGGGTAATAGCCCTGTAATACTGATCCTTGTAATAGTAAGTAGATTTTGAGCCAGCAAGTCAGTTGATTCAGTTGATAAATATATACTATGTGAGGGGCCCCAACACATGCAGTGAGGTATTGTTTTGGCATTTTCAGTCTGTTCGTGTATATATATAGAAACTGCTTGGTGTGTTGAGAGGGGTCAGTGCCACACTATTGTAAGTGCCTATATAATAATAGGCACTTACAATAGTTATGCACTGACCTCTCGATTAGTCGTACATCAAGGCATGGATTTCAGAATAACTTAGTATGGTTGTTTTGATCATGTTTGATTTGCCATTTCAAAGAATCTGAAAAAAAGTAAGGAGGAAAACATCAAAGACCAATGTCAAGTTATAGAATTTGACTTGTCTGGAGTAATATACATCTATGTTTGGATTTTACAATGACCTGACACAGGTGTTCTCCATTAGTGTAGATATCCCATTTTGAGAAAATAAGAACATAGGATATTTGTGTGCTCAATTGAAATTTACTTAAACTTAAGTCAAAAGCTGTATTACTAACGATCATCTATCCTATGATAAATGCAGAAAATACTAGTAGTTTGTTACTGTTGCGTTTGCAGTATGTTAAAAGATGAGATAAAATTTTCTTATTCCAGTTGAAAGCCTGTATGTGTTCTCATTTGAGTTCAAGTAGAGTTTTTACATTATCAGGCACAAAAACGTTTAATCAGATCCATATAACTCTTACTTAGATATTCAGTAGTCACAATATTTTGACTCTTTGGATGTCATTATTTTAAATGTGTCATTGATCTCTCATATATACATTCTAAATCTTTATTATATAATATCAATTGACAAATGCTCAAACCACTATGTAATGTAAATTTTTGTATGTTACCATTTTGTTAAATAAAGGGTAAAAAAAGTGTAAGAAATACCAGAAATCAACGGTTAGGTGTTCCATGTTTTCCAACAATCCTTAAAAGCTGAAAATTCTGCTTAAAATCTAACCCAAATTTTTACTTACATAAAACTTAACTGTGATGTCATTGTGTATATACTTTTGTTTTCAGTTACATGCCAGGTATCAGAATGGTCTGAGTTTAGTAACTGTTCTCAGGAATGTGACGGAGGACAGCAAAACAGAACAAGACATATTATAACAGACACCGGAGATTGTGATCAGCTTAATCTGACAGAGACGGTGTCTTGCAATGAGGAGCCTTGTGGTAAGACACACAACTCTCTTGCTGTTACAAAGAATCCCTACAAAAAGTAAACATTACGTCACACACACTATCTTATTTCCAAAGCCCTTCTATTATTTTGTAATAATTTTCTTCAGTGCTATGCAACAAAAAGGATGTGTATGTCATATTTGTTTCATACTTTTTTTTTCTGATAAGAAATAAAGAAGTTAAAAATTTGTTTTATATGAGCCTGTGCGTGAGATTTCCAACAATTTCAATGTGCGCAAAGCAAAGACTCTGACCAGCCTGTGCATCCGCACAGACTGACCAGAGTCTTCACTTTGCATTTAGTAGATAGATAAGGTCTCAAAGTAATTGTAGACAATCAGGTAACTTTGTTTTTACAGTATGTGGCAGTCAACGCTACTCAATGTTTGCACCCCACAAGCATCTCAAATTGTTGGAAATGTCACGCACAGGCTCATATGTAATCAAAAGTGAAATCATCTTAATTAATCTTAATAACACAGAAAATACCAGATAATATTGCAAATGATTTTGTGCTAAAACTATGTTTATGAATTTCATCAACAAAAGTAAAAGTGGTGTCTAGAGGTAGGGTGTCAGCCTCTTGACCCAAAGGTCCTGAGTTTGATTCCCAGGAGAGGCTATCAATCTTGGTTCTTTCATTGGCCTACACATTCGACGCGAGTACTGGTGAATTTCCCAGGAAGCAGAATCAAGAGGGATTTATTTAAGTTTTAAGAACTTGTTTTCCAATCAATGTAAAATAAATAGGTTTAAGGTAGTAGACCTGTAATAGTTCCGCAATGTCTCCAGGGTAATGAACTTTAACAGTGTTAACCAAGGTTTCCCAATGATTTTCATTAGGAAACCTTGGTTAACATTGTGAAAGAACACGTGGTAGGAAACGTTGCCAAACTTTTACGGTTCCACTACCTTAAACCAAACCAAATAGACAAATAGTGCTTTGGATCAACACAATTTTACTGTATTTTCAGTTGTATGCGAAGAAAATGCAGAGTACACATTATATTACAAGTGTGAGGCCCATACGTGTGAGGAGGTTCTGTATGGAGTCCCAAATCCTAACAGCTGTGAGGAGCAGGTGTATGGATGTAAATGTGAGGACAGTTACTTCCTCAAGGACGGGGAATGTGTACCGCCGGAACGATGTCACGAATGTGTCCGGGCGGATAATAACCAAACTTACCAGGTACATAGATATTTTGATTACAAGTATCGATTCATTTCTTCGTTTCAAAATTTAAGACTGGTCCTAATTCACAGTGGGTGCAGTTACATTTAAAATAATCCCATATTGTAGAAAATACAAACACAAGGCAATTATAAGAGTCTGTATCTATCTTAAGGAAGTGGACCTGTAACGTTTCAGATGTCATACACTTTAACAGTGTTTAACAGTGTTAACAGAGGTTTCCTAATGATTTCATTAGGAAACCTCGGTTAACATTGTCAAATATCATGAGTTCTGAAATGTTGAGGAACTATTATGGGTCAACTAGCTTAAGGCGTTTTGATACCTTTTCTAATCTGCAGAGAGCATAGTAAAGACTTTTGTCAGAAAGTGAAGATGCACTGGCTGGTCAGAACCTTAGTTTAGTGAAAAATGTGAAATTCTTGCATAGGATCATTCATCTGGTAAAGAGATAGCAGTGAAACAAGCAAATGATTTCCCGACTATTAAGATTAGAGCTTCAAAAATTATACTTCAATGTCTTTTGAATGAACATACTGTGGTCAGGGTAAAACTTGAAGTATAGTAAAACTTGTGTTAAGCAACCACTTAGGGGATCACCAAAAACATTTATCAATTGCCACTTAAATTTTACTGAATCCTATGATGTTCGAACCCATCAAAATGGTCACATTGAGGTGATTCTTATCTGATCCAACATCATAAGATTTAATAATTAACAATTTTTCTTTAAATAATGTCCACTTTTCCAGAGATTTTGTTTATGGCATAGGGACTTTTTTGAGATGGTCACTCAATAAAGGGGGTAGCTCAATAGAGGTGGTGGCTCAAGCAATATCAACTGTATTTGATTTCTCTTCACAGAATGGAGATTCATATCCCGACATGGATGACCCTTGTTATGAACATGTGTGTATATCCAGTGAGTTTGATAAACAGAGGATTTGTGAAATACCAGAATGTGAGGTAAAATATTTACACTTAAAGTTGTGATTATTATGCCCCCTTCAAAGAAGAGGGGGTGTATTGCTTTGCACTTGTCTGTCTTTTGGTGAGTCCGTCCGTAAACTGTTTTTTTGTCTGGAGCATATCTCAAAAATTATGCAAGCTAGAATCATGAAACTTCACAGGTGAATAGATCTTATTGAGGAGAAGTGCAGTGCACAAGAACCATAACTATACTCATCATATTTTGTGAGTTATTGTCCTTTGTTGATTGATAAAGAATATTTTGTATAAAAGCGTTTTGTATTTGTAAGATATCTAATTTCCTTCTGATTTGCATAATGTATCTATTAAGATAATTCGTTTAAGATTTGTAAATATTATTCCTGTAGAACTTAAATTGATTTCAGTAAAATTCCATATTTCTGTAAAAGGGCTAGGAGTGAAGGTTTGATTTCTTAATTGTTTATGACATTTCTTTAAATGATATATTTATTATGTGAAATGCATTGCTGTTAAATATTTTGATTGCTCAGTGTGAAACAGTCATAACTGCCTTTAAACATATAGGCAGTTACACTTGAATCACGCTGAGTCATCAAAATTATTTTATCTGTAAAAGAAATTTATATCAAAGGCAAAATTAATCAAAGATTTAAAAGTCTCATCTATTTCAACCCTTTCCTGTTTTACACAATTTTGGACCAGTCCAAATTCAAAGGTTTTGCAGACGAAAATTTAAAGTAGATTTAATTTGAAAAATAACCATTCAGTAGGGTAGAAAATAGTGTGGAAAAAGAAGAAATTGCTTGTCAGAAGCAATTTCTTCTTTTTTCACAATGTTTTCACAATCATAAAATTACAGGCACGTAAAAAGCAGGGATTAAACAGCAAAGGCTTAAATTGTATATTTCAGCCCTATGAGACACTGAATTATGATGAAGACCAGTGTTGTCCCAAATGTAAAGCTGCTGAAGGTAGGTATACAGTTAACAACATCGTGAATTTGACAAGGGGAATGATTTTGGAATGAAATTGAATGAGTGTGTGGAGTGAGTTTTGAGGGAAATCAAAGGGAGATAATCAAATGTTGCTGATTTTTTTCTGGATGAACAAAATTAGCAATATTTATTACTTCCCTATAATAAAACATGGATATAAGTTATCTAAATAGCTTCATATATCTTCAAGATCCTATCAGACAAGCATGAATTCAATTATGTCAGTGAAATCGCTATTTTTCTAGCTATATTTGTTTTGAAGATAGTTTTTGATCTTTTCTTTTAAGTGATTTTGGAGCCCTTTTTTAATGGTTTGAGTGAGTGTATAGAATGAATGATCGGCAAGCTGAGGGAGTGATTTTGAATGATATGATTGAGATGAATGTCAATTTCCTTATGTTGTTAATGGTATTTATAGAATCTGTCATGAGATATTGCTTGAGATATCCGATCAGTCATGAGATAATGAAATGATAATGAAATACAGGATCTGTCATGAGTATTCTTTGAGACATATAAGATCTGTTATGAGATTTCATTTGAGAAAAATAGGATGAGATAATGTTTGAGACATATAGGATCTGTCGAGAAGTTTTTTGAGACAATATGATCTTACCTAAGTGTAGAATTTTAAAGGTATTAAGCAAGCCTTGATGAGCTAAATAACTTCTCTATTCAAGAGGAAGATCAGCTTGTGTCAAATAAAATCCATTAACAATTTCTTTATCTCATATTTTGTTTAATTTTTGAAACACTCTGATGATAGAAATACAGCAAAACTGGTATTTGGGGAAGTCATTATGAAGTCACTTAGAACTTGATCTTACACAAGTGTCTGACAAGGATATCTCTGATGACTTTTTGCTTTTTAAGACTAGAGTAACTGTGTGAGATAAGCTGATTTTAACCAAGTCTAGAATAGAAATGTCATTAAGTGAGTCTTGGAATTAATACTAATTAATAATAATTATAACATACATTATATACAGTTGAAAGTATCACACATTCAATAGAAATTTGAAAAATGTGTGTACTATCAAAAAAGCAACTATTGCTATCTAGGGGGATAACTCTCAATGCATTTTTCTGCTGATTTTTCTTCCACTATCCAACATCAAACAGCCGATCTTTAGCCATCCATAGGCCTTGAAAAAATCCAGCCTGTATGAAAGATTGTTGTAATATTCCATGCAGCAAACTGTTTCAAGTGAGGTTTTTAGATGGGTGTCAAATGTTTATTTAATTTCTCTCAGAGGCCCCAGACAAGTGTAGTTTGAAGGTGACCCCAAAGAGAAAGTTGGTTTCTGGTAACTGTATATCAGAAGAAGAGCATGTGTATACTTATTGTTCTGGTACATGTGGGGTCAGTAAGACGGAGCCACGCCTCCTGATGACAGTCGGCGATGATGAACTGAGTATTATATCAAATTGTGAATGTTGTGCAGGTAAGTCACCTATATTAAATTCGAGGGGTCAGCACAAGACTATTGTAAGTGCCTGTATGTTTATAGGCACTTACAAAAGTGTTGCGCTTACTCCTCAAAATGTCTGTGCATGACATTTCCAATAATTTTGCATGTGCACAAAATATTAAGTCTCTTGCCAGCGTGTGCATCCATACAGTCAGACTATAGTCTTTACCCTTGGCTCTGTAGATAGACGTAGAGGATTATCATTTGTTTTAGTTTAAGATTTATTTAAAATCCATTGAATGATTAACCAAATCTATATTTTCATGAGTGGTGAAACCACAAGTGAAAACATAGCTTTTGTGGTTCACTCAATGAAATATCAATCAATCATGATCAAAAAAACAAGAGATTATTATATTTCTTCAATTCAAAAATGACACAAAATTTTAGGACAAATTTTCTTAATGTGTGTCATTTTACATTTGATTGCTATTCAATGCTCATGGTGATGTCACTTATTTGGTTCCTCTTTGATAATATCAGACAAGGTGAAATAAGCAAAAGGGGGTATAAATTAAAATAATTTCACTGGTTTGTTTAGTTCAAATTATAATCTATTGCTTTTTTTAGATAATCCACTGAAAAGGATTAAAAAAAAAGGTATATGCTCATTTTAAGGATGTCAGGAAAGATTCTTATTGTATAGTGTGGTGGTTCATACTGCTCAATAATTGTACCTCACATGCATTTGAAATTTCACACACAAGCTCATATTATACGAATAAGTATTTCTAATAATATACAAAGATCTGAATTGCCTGTGGACTTAATTGAACATATAAATTAATGAAAAATATTAAAAAATGAAAAAATAAAAAAGAAGATTTTTACAGTGTTTGTTAAAAATCCTTATAGCAGTATTAGAAAATTTCATTTTTCTTCTGAGATGCTATGACATTCATTCAATGAGGAGTAAACTTTACTTTTAGATATTTTTAACAGTGCACTAAATTTCTCAAGTGGTATTGTGATCACCTTATGTCTGCCATTCATTTGCCCCAGTCCTATGAACGATTACCTTTGGTTAAGTATAGAAGAGAATATATATTGTGAACTAATCAAGTTTGTTGTTTTAGTTGTGTCCAAGTCAATGAAAAACAAACTTTTGTTCGAAAACTTAGTTCAAACCAATATATTTATCACACTCTCAGGAGAGCAACCCAGAAATAATGGATTCTATTTTTTTTTTCAGGTATACCTGGTGAGAGACTCAACATCACAATGGAGTGTACAGAAGGTTCAAGAGTGTACACTCGTGATGGATATATCACACCCATGAAGGACTGTGAGTGTAATGTGTGTGTCGGCGGTGGTCAAGAAGATCAAGAAATTGGTAATCCTTTCTGTTGCTTTACAATACATTTTGTATTTCAGAAATGAAGAGATTATTTATTGATTTCGTGGTATGAAAGCTAAAACCTAATCCCAAAGCATGAATATGTTAAATAACTCAATTCAATAAGATTATTTGCTGACCATCTGGATAGGGGTAAGAATGTCAATCAAGCACTTACAAAAGAATCACAGGCCTGCCAAAGACTTTGCTATTTGAAATTGTAACAGTATTCTTTTTCTCACTCTATGACTAGTTTTGTACATTAAAATCCTTTTTTTGAACGCCTAGATGATAAAAAGACAGCAATAAAATGTGTTAGATGACATCATGAATAAGTCACACACAGGCTCATATATGCATTATTTCCAGTTATTAGGTTGGAGAATGAAGTTTTGCCTGGAATTTTCATTGTTTTTGTATACCTGTTCAAAACTTCAGTCAAAACAAGTCTATTTGAAATACTTTGCTTGTATGAATGTAAAAACCTTGTGTAAATTAACATGGTGAATATGGCAAGTTCATGTTTGGCTCAATGTCCAAGGTAAAAGTCGTTCATTAACAAATTTTTTTCATTTTCAGGTCTTGGATCAAAGAAATAAGTAAAGATACAGATATAAGCAATTTCGATAAACAAGTCGGTTTACGAAATTTGAAGTGAACAATGGACTTTCGAGACAGCCCCTCTGGAACATCCATATGTATCATGGAGATAATTTGTGTTTTGAACATTTTACGCTTAGATTTGTTATAAACATATCTACTGATACTCTCCTTTCTAGCAGCATTTTTGGTGAAATTTTGTGTAGCTGCAAGTTTAAATATCAAATGATTTGTGCAAAACTATTGGAAGCACCTACATTTATTATAGGCGCTTGCATTAGTTTTGTGCTGAAATCTCTGAGTAATCTGAAGACATTGGCAATTTGCATTATCAGGGATTTTATATCTATATTTAGGATCTGTGGCCTTATGAATGTTTAATTTGCCAGAGTTGACATGTTCAGCATCAATTTTTGAGTCTTTGAAGAAGAGAAACATTATCAACTTTACTATCATTGGCAATCATTGCTGGAAATTCTCATTCTAATAAAATGAAATAACATATTTAAGCTTATCTTAAGTCTCCAGCAAATGTTTCTTTCTGTAGGGTCTTTAAAGTAATTTTTTCGTTCAGGATGACAATAGGGTTCAAAACGTTTGCCAATTTTACCCTGCTTTGCATGCAAGTGCACATTTTAAATGTGGTATAATTTGTGGTATAATTTGAGAATCGTTTGAACTGTTTTTTAATCCTAAATGCAAAGGATAGATATGCTTATTTGTCTGTGGAATAAGGGAAATAATTAATGGAAGACAAGCTTGTAATATAGGGTAGTCTCTCTTTATATAATAAAGTAATCAAAATATTTAAAAGAAAAACCTAAAATTTCATGAAAAAAAAAACAATAGAAGAATTTACTTGTCCTTATGAAAGCACAGCTGATGAAAAATATTCCTTGTCAAATGAAGGACATACTTTGAAAATAGCTTTGAGCTATTGCCTCAAAATTCTAATTTAACATATTAACCAGATCTTTTTATCCTATTACAATTCTTGATATAACCCGAGTTTTAATTTCCCTTTGGATTGAGTTATGTAATTCAAAGCTTAACACACCTATAGAGGTGCTTGATGAAATCTGTAAAATGGATTGAGTAGCAAAATATCTTTATATTTGGTGTGTTAAACTATAAGTTATATTGATGTGTTAGGTAATGTGTTAAGACCATTTATTTACTGTTACATGATGGATTTTGTACCGAGGTCTTTTTTATTTATTATTTATTATGTGTAATCCTGCATACAAAAAATACAAAAAAATGATAGTTATAAAAGTATAAACAATATATAACTGTTATGTCTTTTCTTTCATCGTACATGTAAATGTTTGTCAAACAACTTGGAATTAAGGTAGTGGACCTGTAATTGTTCCTCAACATTTTGGGGCACATTGCCTTTCACAATGTTAGCCAAGGTTTCCTAATGAAAATCATTAGGAAACCTTGGTTAATATTGTCAAAGTCTATTACTTCCAAAACGGTGATGATTTATTACGGGTCTTCTACGTTAAGGGCTGTCAATATCCATCGCAGTGGCAGATCTAGAGAGAGTTCTCAAGGTTCAAACAACCCCCCTCTGAAGCCATATTATTTCTTTTTCATTTCAATTCAAACTTCTGCTGTTCAAGACATATTTTTATCATGGTGAATGAAGCATTTGCAGACAGTATAGACTAAGATCAGCATGAACAGTCTGCTTGATTTGTGTGGAAAAAATCTTAAGGTAGTGGACTCGTAATAGTTCTGGAACTTTTTGCAAGTAATGAATTTGAACAGTGTTAACCAAGGTTTCCTTATGATTTTCATTAGGAAGCCTCGGTACACACTTTTAAAGTTTATGAGCTCCAAAATGTTGCGGAACTATTACAGGTCTTCTACCGTAAGGCAGACTCGTTAATATGTCAACAAAAAAAAATTGTTAAACCAAAATTTAAATTTAGCAGGTAAAGGATTTAGATTGTGTAATACTAGAAAAACGAACCCCCTTTTTGTATGTTCAAACACAATTTACAGAAATCCTAGATCTGCTACAGCACTGTATGTTACTAGGGGTGTATGTCTGCCCATTTCTTGTAAACACATAGCCTACATTTATCAAGGCGTTACTACCATTTCTCAATTTACGCAAGTGCGTAAAAGAAATAATCCTCTGTTAAGAATATCGTTGATGAATGATCATAACATCGAAACTACAGCTTATTCAAGCTGTAGTTACGATGTTTTGATTATTAACCAACGATCAAATCATAAAAAGGGAGCGGACAGAGGGCATACATCTTTTGTCACAGTCCTAATTTCGCCTTTATCCTATATATACATGGTCATTATAGATACAGAAATGAACTGAGTTTGAAAAGTTTTCGACCCTAGTCAGCCAAAGTATTCCGCACAGGTTTGAATCGGGTTTACAGCTTACGAGTGTAGGACAAAAGCCTACTAGGTCAAAAGCCCACTGGGACAAGGGGTTTTGTCCCAGTGGGCTTTTGACCTAGTGGGCTTTTGTCCGTACCCCACAGTTTACACATGACGCACGTGGTCCCTTTTTGTCGGTCAGACCACATGTGCGCAATATTTCAAACAATTTCATGTGTGCACTCATATATGCAGCAGCCACTAAAGCTTCCATGAAATACATAGTTTATTGAGTATATGGACGCATAGAAAAAATGTTTTGGCAAACTGTCATGTATGAAATAACACTCTCCGTAAATATGAAAAAAATATAGCCTACAAGAAAAAAACACTGTGTATGAAATTTAATTGATATGCTGAAATACTAGTAATGAAAATACACAAAATTACTCTCTAGTAACACTGTTATTTGTGATCAATAGAGAGTTCGTCTTGAGTTACAACATATCTACCGAGTTTTCAAGAAAGAATGGTAATTTGATATTTTCTGGATTATGTTATGCTGTCAAAGCCTGTTTTATTGTGTTTTTAATGCCTCCTTCGAGACCGACATTGCTTAATAGCATCATGGAAACTACGCTACTTTGGAATCGGTCATTTGCGTGCATGAAAACAGAAATTTTATTTTAGAGATGTACATGCAGTATTCAAGTAAACTGATTTAAGACCTATGTAAAAGCGGACCACGAAATTACCAAAATTATTAGATGATTACCAAATAAACCAAACCACACCAAATTAATCATAAATTCGTGATAATTTTGGTGTTTAACCAAGTTTATTTATTTATTTATTTTTCATTTTTTATTTATTTAATTATTTATTTATTTATTTATTTATTGAAGAAGAAGAAGAATAGAGTGTGCAAAATTATCAAATGAACAAAATTTTACTAGCTTGTTGTTGTTTGTTGACAACATGTTTGGAAAATCCAGGTTTACCAAATTATTTAGAACTTGAATCCGGTAATGGGTTTATTTTCACAATAGTTTTGTCATTGTCTCCCTATAAAAGTGTGTATTGAAACTCAATCTCATGTGGTCTATTCATAATGCTTATAATGTTTGTAAAAATACGTAAACGTTTTCTGGCTTATCCAATGATTGTGTAAACCTTAGTATCAATCGTTTGAATCATTTTCAAGCTGTTCAGGGCATATTACTTCTTTGGCGAACAGATTTGGACTAAGGTGCAGTTAAAGACATCGAGAAATTGACAAGACGAATGATTTTGGAATGATTTTGGATTGAAATTGAGTGAGCGAGTTTTGAATGATGCTACAGGTAGAACAAAATTAGCTATATTTATTACCTCCCCTTAATAAAATATGCATACAAGGTCTATAAAATGCTTTCTATTTCTTCAAGAACCAATCACACGCATACACACGCTTACAATTTCAATTATGTCAATGAAATCGTGATTTTCTTCTAGCTATATTTATTTTGAATTAAATTGTTGATCTTATCTTTTTAAGTCACTGTGAGCGTTTCTGGATGGCTTGAGTGAGTGTTTGGGATGACTAAATGGAGCGCTGAGTGAGCGATTTGGAATGATTTTAATTGAGATGAATGTCAAATTGACGATGATACTAACTGTAAGCATGTAAAACCTTGCAGTCTGATCCTAGCTTACATTGCGACGAAAGATTCTGTCTCATAATTATGTGAAATTGTCTTCTAGACTGGTTGAATTATCCCCAAGGTTTTCTATTTCTTTTCTTTGAAGTATAACATCTGAGCCTGTGCGTGACATTTCCAACAATTTGACATGTGCGTGAAGGTCCAGCATAAACCAGCTTTGACTGCGACGTAGTATAATTAGGAAATTAGTCCTTGCTTGACGCACATTTTAAATTGTTGGAAATGTCACGCAAGGGCTCTTTTTAATTAATAGGATAATGGTTAAATAGTCAGTTATTTTGCTGTTCGGATGAGTGTTAGAATAATTCTTAAGATTATCACAAAACCTAACTAACGAATCATTTAAGGGATATAGTAAGATTCTTTTCAAGAAGCTATGAAGCTAAAAACCTAATCATACTCATGATATTGTTTTCATTCACGGAGGTATGAAACAAAAAAAGTAATCAAACTGATGTGTGAATACGCTAGGCAGATTTAAGAATAATTGTTACGAAATGTTACTTTCATACATCCGCGACATTTAAAGCGATTTTTTGATAAGTCAATTGATTTATATTGTTTTCTGTACTGACTCACACAAAACTATTTGGAAGGCCTAACGGTTAAAACTTCTTGTGAGAGGAAACGTACCTTTATGCACTCGGAGTCCAATAAATTTTGTAATGGAAAAAAATGACACTAATTGACTGTCAATAGGTTTGCAAAAATATCAAATATTAAATATTTTTTTAACAACCGTGTATGTTGACCCCCATGGAGGGTCAATGAACTACATCAAGTTTTCGGAATTTGACATTTCTTGAACTATTGCATATATGGGCTCCAAAGTTTAACATGGCATGAAAATAAAGTACAGTGGACAGAACGACATTCAACTGACAGAACAAAATGCCGCATTTTAAAAGATTATTGACAATTTGAAGTTACATTTTGTTCAACAACAGTAAATAAAAAAGTGGAATTGACAAGAAAAATGATTTCAGAATGTTTTCGGAATGAAATTTAATGAGTTGAAATGTAAAAAATAAAAATTTAGGGGGGGGGGGGGGGGGTGATGTAATACTAAATCGCTATTTTAGTTAAAATGAACGAAAATAGCGATTTTATTTCCTCTACAAATGAGCGATAATGATTGTATTTTTCTGCCTCTATATATTTAGTAGAATCTTACTATTTATTTCATTTTCTTCCAACAGATGTATGCACCTTCGCGGACTACTCAGCCGCTTTTAAATCCGTGCCAACTAATTAAACTGCGGAATTAATGATCGATTTGAATAAATATGTGGACTATTTTAAACAGTTTCGGAGCATTTAAAACGATTTTAAAAGTAGTAGGAATGCTACACACATGAATGGAAGAATGATCGAACGATTTTGAATACATGTAGTTCTAATCGCAGTTAATGCTAATTTCGCGATAATACCAACTGTTTACACAATAATGACTTTTTGTCTTATAACTATACAATTATCTGTGTGATAGTGATAATTTTGTGATATTAGACGGATATTTCTAGAACAATGGCATAATGCAGTTATTTTTGGAAAAATGACAAAAAACTTTAATTTCTGTTGGAAACATCGAAGAAAACAAGGCTATCAAAATTATAGGATAAATATAATACGAACTTAGTGTATTGTATGAGCCTCGAGAACTATCAATTCCCCCAACCTCGTTAGATATTTTTTCATACAACACACTAAGTACGGATTACATATGTAAAGGAAAAATAAGCGGCCCCACCTTTAATAAAAAAGAGGACATTTTCTACAAAACCATAAATAACTTATTGGATATTTTGCGATTTGCATTCTAAGAAGTTCTTCTGCAAAGTTATCATAGAAATAACTGCCAATAAATATTCAATACTAAATCAGTCCTTCGCTAAAGCAATCTTTTTATTGTTGGAATTTCAGTTTCGAGATTTCCGAGCAATTCATCTTAATTTAAAATCACGTGACCTTAATTTAAGAATCATGCGATCTCCTATGAGATCGTTATCAAATCCTTAAAGAATGTTATATCAGGTTTTGGATTGAAAAACTAATTAACCCGTTTCTTCAAAAATCCGACTTTTCTGAGATATTATGCCATTAAAAATCAAACGTTTGACTTGTAATATTTTACCATAATGTTTGCCTAAATGACGCTTTCTAAACAACTTACATATTACGAATAAGAGACATGGGCATAGCTTGTGCATAGAAAAAGTGTGTGTTTAGGGTTTCAGAGTAAAATTTTCTAGGTAGGTAAAGAAGGCTTTTTTGTGAAATGTGCTGTCATGATTTCGGTTTATATTAAAGTGTTCAGTCAACAGCTAAAATACCCTAACAATTAAACAGCTAAATAAAGAGTCTATTGGATGTAGATACAGTTAATTACATCGGTAAATTGATTCTCATCCGAGCAAAACCATTCTAAATCGCTCACTCAGCGCTCCATTCATTCATTCGAAGCACTCACTCAAACATTTAATCTTATAAACGCAAAAAAACACCCGCAATGTCACTTACTTATTGAATTTTGAAAGCGTCTGGTTGGTTGTGAAGACATAAAATTCTATTTATAGAACTGATATGCATATTTTGTTACAGGAAGGTAATCAAATTCCCTAAATTTGTTCATTTTGAACAAAATTAGCGATATTGGATTACCTCCCTTTAATTTCACTCAAAAATCACTCATCCCACTCATTCAATTTCATTCTAAAATCATTCACTTCGTCAATTTCACGATGTGCAAGTGTTTAGTTGGCAAGTGAAATTGAAATTATGGTATGGTATTTATTTTTTTTCTTTGCAGGTGCAGTGCAGATAAACTGCTATTGTAAAAAAAAATTAATGGCATCTTTCTTTCAGCACCATCTTTAGCCTTTTCCAATGAGTGAAAAAAGTCAAGGTCGGGTCGGGAAACCCTTAACACAGATATCCGATATATTTTAAGCCTAGTTTACATTTAGCATACGGAGCCCGTACGGCGCCCATACCTCGCCGTAGCCATAAAATGCGCGGTGCCTGTGCCGTTACATACGGTGCCCGTGCGATCATCCAACGGTATTACGGGCACCGCAGACACCTGTGATCTCGTTTAAAAAAATGTTATACACATCTTTAAAAATTGCATGCCCGTAGCCTTGTGCGGACACCGCACGGGCGCCGCACGGACATCGCAAGAAGGCCTTCCGGTGATCGCGTGGATATCGCACGGTATCTTCCTATCAAACATCCTAATTAAATCACGTAGAATCGTGCAATGACCGTGCGGTGACCACACGGCATCCTCTCGATAACCGTATGATGCCCGTACGATTTCCTTGCTATATCGCACGGGACCTGTACGGTCACATCAAGGTATGTTCCCCTCAAATATTTTTTAAAAATCGCACGGTCACCGTGCGGCATTGTGAACACATACGCCGCAGACCGTAGTTGTCTGCGAGGTCCAAAAAATCGTAAGAAAAATCGCAGGTTGCGATATCGCACGGCGACCATGGCAAATGTAAACTAGGCTTTATTTGTAGAAACTCTAGTTCCTGCGACCAGTACACTACAAACTGAGGGTCGTTTTCGGTTTTGATAAAATTTGACCACTACAATGAAGTAATTTGGTTCGAACCCCCTCTGTATCCGCCACTGTTTTCATTATATTACAAATGTATTAATTGTAAGCTGATTGGGAGTCAGTTGTAGACTTCAGTTTCAAAATTGTAGAATTCAGAAAAAAATGCCAAAGAGCGCAGAACACTTTTTGGAAATTAAAAACAATTGCTTATTGCCGGAAACTTCGTTGTTTACAGGTCTTTTTTACCCGGAGCCTTCTTTCGTTAAGATGCGAAAAAAATCATCCATAAAGTGGATATCGATCAAAACTCATTTTTTGAAGAAATCATCTACAGTTTGAAGAAGGTTAATTCATGTGGCCATACAAAATATTGAACAGACAAGACACCCACAAACCATCCCGGTTTTTGATTGTTCTGAAATCGCATTTAGGAAAGGGATATTTTTAGTTTTTGTAAATGGACAACGGTCCAGTGTAGCAAGAGGTCGATTTTTTCATTGGTACAATGGAGATACAAAAGTTTTGAGAAGATTTTGAACCAGTGGAGATACAATTTTGGAAACTGTGTAGACGCATGGTTTGGAACCGTGTAGAACAAGCACGACGTCTTGGCCTTACGATAGGTCGATGGATATTGGGGAATTTATTTCTAATGAATCCAACTTTCTGGAATGAATCTTGCGATCACCGCTTCAATTTCGAATGAGTGTGATGAGCAAACTTAGAATGGTTTTCATTTGAGGCAAAACATTATCGCTATTTACGACTAAGAAGACGAAATTAGCGATCTGCTTTACCTCCCGTACTTGTTTTTGTCTTCACTTAAAGCCACAACAGTCAATAAAATTGTGGTCAGACCTAATCGATTTGAATGAAATGTCGATCGTTTTGAACGATTTCAAGTTTCGAATAGGTGAAATGGGCGATGAGCGAGCAATTTAGAATGGTTTAATCGAGATAAATTGTCATTTGTTACAAACTGTTGTAGATATAAGTCTACAGAAAAACTAAATCAATCTAGTTGTTAGAGTTTCTTGTAGATATAGCATATACCTTGGATCCCTTTTCGAAATCGAGGAAATTTATATGTTTGAAGAATCTCCAGTTGTCCTCTTCTCTTCAAGTCTTCAGCAATATCGACGAGGCCCTGATTTTCTGGCAGGTCTCAGACAGTGACGAACGCCAGCCCTCCTGTAACGAAAAAGTGTAAAAGAATCTTAGGAAAAGTAAAAGGAATCTTATTGTGCAATATTGGAATTTCTTTAATGCTTTTCGATGGTTTATCGAGGAATAACGGTAGATTATCACTTGATATTCTCACCGCAAAAGCAGTGAAATTTTCAAAATTTTATACCCTGCTTTTGTGCATTTCACCCTATCTGACGTCATCTATATGGGACGAAATAAGTGACGTCACAATGAACGTTGCATAGCAATCACGCGCAAAATGACGCGCTTTACGGAAAATATGTCCTAGAAATGTCACATTTTGTCTCATTTTTGCATTAAAGAAATAGAATAATCGTTTGTTTTTCGTGTAAGATCGATTAATATTTCGTTTCGTGAACAACAAAAGCCATATTTTCGGTGAAAACATAGCTTTTGTTGTTCACTCAATGAAATATAAATCGATCTTACACTGAAACAAACGATTATCCTCTATCTATCTTTTTTCTTGGTGAGCTTTTGTGATTTCCTAATGTAGCACAACGTAAACCACTCGTCCGATCTAAAAAAGAAAATCTAGCTACAATTCACATTAGCTGTTAGAACGAAAGAGAGGGGGAGAGAGAGAGAGAGAAAGAGTGTGTCAGCGAGCGAGAGAGAGAGAGGGAGAGAGAGAGAGAAAGAAAAGGAGTGGAAAAGAGAGAGAGAGAAGGAAGAGAGAGGGAGTGAGAAAGAAAAGGAGTAGGAAAGAGAGAGAGAGAGAGAGAGAAAAAAAATAAGCACAGGTGAAAACTCGGAAATGTTTTTAAAAACATGCATGCTTTCTTGGTGTTTTTCATCGACTGATTGAGGATTCAAAGTTTTAGTAAAAAGGAAATAAGGCTTGTTTTGCCTTTGGGTATAGCTGCCATTTTGTCGCGAAAATTGACGTCATATGTGTGCGCAGGTTTAGACGAAGCGCAGGATTGCCCGACATAGGTGCAACATCTCTGCTATCAACTTTGGGCTGAGATAAGTGCACCCGGCTTTACATTAGAAATAAGGAAGGAAAACTGCAACAAATGTTCTCTAAGGCTAGAAAACAGACATTTTTCATATTTGATACGTAGTTTAAACTAGTGAACCTTTATGAAGTTATTCATATAGTACCCTGCGGTCATGTCTTTGGGCTCTGCCCTCTTGCGTCCCATTTTATATATGAACAAAGAAGCACGTGTTTTGCGAATACTATTTACTTTAGTCAGTCTAGGATACCAATTTTATGTTAAATTATCTCCTAGTGGACATCAAATTTCATCCCTGATATCCCAAGGTCCAATGACACTCAGGTGAGTGAAACAAGACATCCCATGTTCCTCTTGATATTTCTTATGAGGGGTTGGGGAGTTGGGAAAGGGTGTGTGTGTCTTACGTGTACGAACATGAACATATATATTATAACGATTACATCGTACGATATCCTACCTTGTTTAAGGATCCTGAGGACTTCTTCCAGAAGTTCAGGCGGTATATGTGTCCCAGCGAAACAAGCAACCGCGGTCGCACAATCGTAAGCCGCTGTAATAAGAGGATACAGTTAAGAACATCGCGAAATCGACGAGATGAATGATAAATGAAAGATTTTGGAATAAAATTAAATGAGTGCGGTAGTTGAATTTTGAGTGATATTCAAGGGAGGTAATACAACATCGATAATTTCGTCCAAATTGGACGAAATTATCGGTATTGTAAAACCGGCCTTTAATAAAATATACGTACTTTTCTCTTCGCGTGTCACACACTTTAAAATCCACAACAGACAATGAAATCTTAGAATAATTTGATCGATTTCATAGAAATGTTTACCAGTTTGAACAATTCGGAGCGTTTTTGAATAGTGTGCAGGGAAAAAGACTAGCAAAGACTAACTCTAAAGTGAAATATTTAATTTTTGAAATCTGGGCCCCCAAGTTCAAATTGTTAGTCATTTTCCCTGGTGTGAGTAGGCTTTTGGAATGCATGAATAAAGCGGTGATTGAGTGATTTAGAGTGATTTTGATCGGGATGATTGTCAATTTTATAATGATTCTGAAAATGAAACAGAGATTTTCAAGCTACGCGACCACGGAAAAGCACTAAGAAATCGTCAAATTGAATTGTCATCTTCTGTAGAAAATACAGAATATATTTGTTAGAAGGTTGTCTTAACTATAAATAATTCACGATACAGTAACATCGTGAAATTACCGATGTATATGATTTCGGGAGAGAACGATCGAGATTTGTATGAAATTAAGAGGAGGTAATATGATATCGCTAATTTCGTCCAATTGAATATAATAAGTGATATAATATTACCCCCCTTGAATTATACCTACATACTTTTCTGTTTGTGTGTCTGCAGGGCCAATCAGACGCTTTAAAATCCACGTGATAAATACAATCGTTCAATAATTTGAGTTGAATGAAATACAATGTATTGTTTGTTTTGAACGATTTCGAACTATTTCAGAGGATTGATTGAGTGATTGGGGTTAATATTTAAAATTCATTGATTGGAGCATCATTAAGCGAGCGATTTAGAATTAAACATATGCGTGGCATTTCCAATAATTTCACACATACTCAAGTCAGTCGCACAGTCTGACCAGAGTCTTCAGTATGATAGATGACAGGGTACCAAAAGTTTCTGCTTACAATCAAAGAACAGTTTTAGTACATAATGCATGATTGTCCAAGTTGCTCAACGTCTGTCCATCACACACACACATGAAATTGTTAGAAATGTCACGCACAAGTTCAATGTTTTTTGTTTGTTTTGTTTTTAATCACACTGAATGCTAATTTCACGTTGTTAATAACTGTACATTTTTATTCAAAAGAAAGGAATTAATAAGTTAATGGATGGATTTATAAAACAGTCGTCAATAAAGACAATATTTACCAAAATCATATAACTTTGTATAAATTTTAATACGCATTTATAATGAGTAACAAATATGAAAAGTAGAACAAATGAGCCTGTGCGTGAGATTTCCAACAATTTCAAATAACTGCAAAGTTAAGAATCTAATCAGCCTGTGCAGCCGCACAGTCTGACCAGAGTCTTCACTATGTACTATATTACAGATTAGGTATTAATCCCTCTTCTGAGAGTCAACATATATTATTATTCCAATGTGTTGTTGTCTACGCTGTTTAACGTTTGTACCTCACGAAAATTTCAAATTGTTGGAAATGTCAGGCACGGGCTCAAATATGAATACTACCATTTGGCAAGCTACATGGTTTCTCGAGAGATAAACTTTCATAGAAATAATTTTCATAGATATTTCTGGCTTGAGCTTGTTGAAGGAGGACACTGCTTGGTTCAAGTGCATCGATGCGTGAAAACCCGTGTTTCTTCAACTAAAAAGAAATATAAAAGGGAAACATTAATCTGCTAGCGAAAGGAACTCTGCTGGAATGACAAAGAAACTTATGAGAATTAGTGGCCAGCGTAGCCTACGAGAGGAACATCGTTCGTGCCCGTAAAGGTCATGAGTTTGCGGGTGTTTATTTCATCTGAAAATTGTACTACAATCACGTCTAAGCAAATGAATGGCGAACAATTCAGAAGTAAAAGGCACACTACCCGTATTGCGAATTTTCTTATTGGAATAACACAAAAAATTAGGCTGTTTGGTAGGGCAGCGCATATTTAAGACCGGCCCATAGTACAATATGCCGTAAGAGGGTACATATAGAAACTTCGTGAAATAAACAAGGTGGATGCCTTTTTATTTATTTATTTATTTTTTTTTTTTTGGGGGGGGGGGGGTCCGATTAATTTTGAATTAGTGCGTTGGGCAAGTTTTATTGATTTTAAAGGGAGGTAATACACTATCGATAATTTCGCCCAATTGGACGAAATTTTCGATGTGTTTTACCTCCCTTTGATAAAATCTACATACTTGTTTTTTTTTGTCTTCACTAACAAGTCAGACACTTCAAGGACATACATCAGACACTAAAATTGTGTATAGATTTTATCGATTTGGATGAAATGACGATCGTTTTGAACTATTTCGATTTTTTTTTCAAAAAGGCTTTTTTGAGTGGTTGAGTGAATAATTTGAATGAGTGAATGGATCGCTGAGCAAGCGATTTAGAATGGTTTTGATTGAGTTAAATATCTATTTTACGATGTTACTATCTGTAGCAGTGGCTAGATCCAGTTGCCTCTCATTTCTCTTGTGCATGATAAGATCTTATATAAGGTGCAGGTACAATTAATTATTCGCAGGTAGATCCTGAATTTAAAATGTTGAATGATTTTTGATTATTTGTGAATGAAATTGAATGAAAGGAATGCGTTAATTTTGAATGAAATATTATTAAATGTAACACGTTTAATTTGGTTCTTCTCCTGACCAGACCTTGGTCTGTAAAATGCCCAATTACGTAATAAATCCTTAAAGTTTACAAACCTCAATGCCAGCTAGACCCGTGCCTGCGCCAATATCGATGATTCTCGTATTTTCTCTGTCGATTGGAGGCACATGTTGAGCTACAAGGTTTATTGTTTCAATATGTGCTACGTAGTCCTCACCCAGAACTTCCTGTTGAAAAATAAATAGTAAAATGTGTATTAAGCGACCACTCACAGGGATACCAAAATACGGTCGTTTAAGAGAATGATCGCTTAGTACATGTTTTGTTAGATCCACTGGCCGAAGGCCAGCATGCTATTATCATGGTACTTTGTCCGTCGTGCGTGCGGCTTTGCGTCCGTACGTGCGTAAACTTTTCAATCATCTCCTCCCAAACCAATGGGACAATTTTAACCAAACTTGACAGAAAAGTTCATAGGGTGGCCCTCTTCCGAGTTGTTCAAGAAATGTTGATAGACCCTTATATATGGACATGGCAGGTCGGGGCTTATTTCCACTTTAAAATCTTTAAAAATCTTCTGCTCCCAAACCATTCGGCCGATTTCAATGAAACTTGACATGAATCTTCCTTGTGTGACACTTTTATTACATTATTCAAGAAATTTTGATTGAACCCAAAATTAGGGCGCGGAAGGGCGGGGCTTATTTTGACGATAAAGTCTTTTCTTCCAAAATTTTGAGCCGATTTAAATAAAACTTGTCATGTATGTTCCATTCGGCCGATTTCAATGTTACTTGGCCTGAACGCCAACGATGCGTCCTTAAACGGAAGTTTTAACGGTCAGAAAAGGACAAAAACAGGTCTGCGATGTGCACAAAATCGGCCGGACAAGATATGGATATTGTTGTCTCCGATTCCATCACCAATTTCACCAGCATTCGCCTGTGAAGGCATCGCCAACGCACCGGAGTGTTTTATACATATGACAGTAGCTTAAACCATACCTGTTCATAATTTGTCCAATCATCGTAGAGTTTGATCACCTCGTCATTTTGATATTCCTGATGATTGATTATGAAGTCAGCCGGTGTAGAGTCTTCCTCATTCATTCCGAAAACAGTTAAGGATTGTGCTTTGTGGTGCAATGAAGCTTTATTGACCTGATACAGTTAAAAACCGACAATCTGAATTATGTTGGAATGGTTTTGGAATGGAATTGAATGAGCGAGAGGAATGAGTATTGTATGCAATTAAAGGGAGATAGTCTAATATCGCTAATTTTGTTCAAGATGAACAAAATTAGCGATATTTATTACCTCCCTTTAATGTAATATGCATACAAGTTTTATGAATAGCTTTTTATGTCTTCGCGAACAATCAGATGCTTACGAAATTCAATTAAGTCGACGGAATCGTGGATTTTTCTAGCGATTTTTATTTTGAATGTAGTTTGTTTATCCTATTTTTTTGTGATTTTGGAGCTTTTTTGAGTGATTTGAATGAGTGTTTGAAACGGATGAATGGAGCGCTGAGTGAGCGATTTGGCATGGTTTTGATCGGAATGAGGGTCAATTAAACGATGTTCTTAACTGTATCACAAATCTGATAACAAAGAATAACATCAGACAATATTTATTTTTGAATTTATTTGCATATTCATGATCACAAGCAGAACCACTTTCAATTTCTTAAATGAAAAAGACTTTCACAAATTATAAGCATGATAAACAGATTTCTCAGGATTACACGTAATTCTTAGAATCTCGAACAGATATTATAACACCGATATTTTAAGATACTTATGACATAATTCCAGTTTAGTTTGAAAATCTAAAATACCATCGGCAGCAATTACCGACCCATGCCACAATTATCGACCCCCATTTATAGTTTTTAAAAAAATAGACTGATAAAATACCCAGATTATACTATTTTCATTTTAAATTTATTTGAACTTGAACTTTATCTTGAATTTGATATTTATTTTTGCCCAAATAAGGAATTACTACAACTGTTAAATAAAATTGAATCTTTAATTCACTACAATAAATAGGGAAGGGAATTAGTCCGGCAGCACCAGGGCATAACCTTGCAATAGCGTCTATAGAATTTTTTATTGCTGAAAGTTGTAGATATGGTCATCCAGATATGAAATCCGGTTGATGCCACATTGGCATCATTGGGCAATCCAAGATGGCTGCCAAAATGGCTGCCAAAATAGGTACCTTTTCCATTATGTTTATCCTGTGTGATAAGGAAATTACTCAAAATGATCCAAATGGTTTTTAAATTGCATTAGGGAAGGATTTTAGATATTATCTTGGTTCAGTCACGAAATAGAAATTAAATATGGTCGCCGAAATTCGAGATGGCAGCCAAAGAAAGTGATTTTCTACTATGCTTATCCTATGTAGACGAGATAAAATTCAAAATGCCTAAAAATGGTATTCGAATTTCAGGAAACTCATACTCAGCATATTTTCATGTTTCCATCATGCAGAGGAATTGAAATATGGCCGCCAAAACCTAAGATGGCTGCCAAAATTAGTAATATTCTATAATGAATGTCATATGTAATCGAGAGACATAATTCAAAATACTACAAAATGATATTAAAATTACATAAATGTCCTACAAAGACATTTGTTCTTCAAAAAAGAGTTATAAAGATGGCTTAATTATATAAAAATGGCCGCCAAAATGGGTGAAAATGGGAATATGATTCAAACAGGATGGATAAGGGAAGAGGTAAGACAGATGTTGTTAATTTCAAAGTTAATCCATTTAATCACAATAAGCCCGAACCTATCTTAGGTATTAAAGTTTTACCATAAAAAATTGTGAAATCGAAAATAAAGGCCAGATGAGATACATTAATATTGTGACGCTTTAGTGACTTAAATCTTCCACCACTTTCAAGATGATTAAATTAAAAAGGCGAAGACATTGTAAGTTCATTTTCATGACTATCAGTTTTATAATGTTATTTTTTTAAATCCTGAAATGTTCAGAACTAAACATTAAACATTAAGTTAGTTATACCAGTTTAATACAACTATTCGCATAAGTGCACTGGAAGTAACATAACCGTATACACTTAAACATGCAATAAATTGTTCGATGATTATTTTTATAAAAGCAAAACGATAGAGATGGAAATTATTGCAAACGGTCATAACAGCCTTTTCAGTCACCGACGTTCATATGCCGTCCGTTCCGCAATTTACTTCAATATCTTTTTAAACACCACTGTGCCGACCAGACTAACATTTTATAGGGGTGTACTTTTCAAGTTTTGCAAAAGTTTTAAAAACAATTCAAGTTTAATCCAAAACTTTAACTTTCGAATCGCCGATTATTAATAAAATCTTTAAATTATTCTCCTACGAAACCAGGTCTGCTAAAGATTTGACATATTGCATGGGACTTCAGGCGAGTGTTGACATAATTAATTGTGTTCTATAGCGGTTCTTCCATGATGACGCCTTATCTTACAAAGAAACAGAGACAATTTTAATAAAAATGCCAGCCAAACTATAAGGCTGTGATACATTGCACATTGGTCGGCCTATTGTACTGGTGTTTAGCTGGTTGTAGGTTAGAATTCACAAATGTCATGTGGCAGGATACTTAACAGACGGTGCCTCAAATAGGCCAGCTATCCATAAAAGTTGGCAGTACTGTCAAAAACTAATATCGCTCCTTCCCTTCTCTCTAGTGCAATTGATGTTTTCTGGTTTATGAACTAGGACAACTATGAAATATATTACCAGCTATCTTTTGGGTTAATCCTTCTTCTGTATGTAATTGGTTTGGACAGTTTAATTTTAAAAGCAACAATGACCATGTCCGACACGCCCATCCCCCGCCATGAAAGCTTGATAGTAATCTGAAGCTTAATCAAAGGGCAATAACTCTAAAGTAAAGAGTTGTAGTTCTTGTGTACTGCTCTTATACTCCATGCGATCTATCCACCTTTAAATTTTCGAGTTGATAGCTTTTATACTCTGGGAGATATGCTCCGGACAAATTTAGTGATGGAATGAGGCAACGACGGACGGAGACCATTACTACATCCCATTCGCCGAACGGCGGGGATAATAAGAACGGCTTTGGACTTTCTTAAAACACACATGCGATACCTTTCATTGGATAACATAGCGTACGATTTTGGGGGCTTCAGAAAAATTCGCGTAGGTCTGAACACAAGACAGATAATGTACGTATATGGATAAAGGAATTTCGAATTTTGTGAGACAGTTTCGATAAAGAAGTGGAAAGACAATATAATATAAGTTCAAAAACAAAAAGCACTTTCTCTCTTTTGTATTTTCTGTATCTCTCTAGATGTTCTTATAAGTTTAAAGAAATTTAGGGAGTAATATAGACAATTTACTAAAGATGAAATACGTCGAAATCGGACGTCCAATCAGATTTCCCGAAAATATTGCTTGCTGCCTACAAGCAGCCAATTCATATGGTTTTGTACCCCCCCCCCCCCCCCCACCTTGCAGCTTCTTCTGATTTATGTGCTTATATGACAACGTAGAGTTTGACTTGACTCCAAAATCAAGTCAATTTTCAATGTTTAGGACAATCTCGGTGCGGGGTTGTTCATCCGCGTTAATTGTGTATTCATTGCTGTGCATTATGTGCAATCGTAATGAAGCTGCGATTTTATAATTTTGCAATCCCCGATAATTCAGCTGAATACCTCTTAAGATCAATTATTCATCTACTGTGTGAGATACACCAAAAACACTCATACTCAAATATTACAACCGACCTGAAATGTTTGTGAATCGTGTGAATATATTCTCAAAAGATCTGTTGACAAATCGTCGAAATGTATCGTTCGAAAATATATTACGGTAAATGGTGTACTTTTCGATGTATCCGAAATTTTAAAGTGGTAGCTTTCTTTTTGAACTGAGTATATCAATCAACACGTTTATACATATAATGACTATCATTATGAAAGTGGCTACACACCTATATAATATCGTGTAGTTATAATTAAAGGAAATCTGTTTCTAGGAATATTCTAAGAACTAAGAATGAAAATCTATAAAGATAAGAGGTTCTTTTTATTTTGTTATTTCGCTTAATTAGGCAATCTTTGCATTTCAGTTGTCCATTTCATATAGGACATACTTATCTCATAAGCTTTAAAGCTTTAGAGATAAACAAATTCGCATTGCTTCAACACATAACTTATTAATTAGCAATATAGCCATAGAGAAAATTTGAATTTATGTATTCTTTCGCCACAATCCGAAACTGGTGAACTCTTATGATGTATGGCGCATATGGTACAGAGACAAAAATCCCAATAATTTCATCATTTCATGAAAGTTCGAAATCTATTGGTAATTAAATGCAGGCTTTGCAACAGAGTATGAAAGCTTGCAATTCCAAAGAACCTGAGATTTGTTTCAATATTGGCACACAAATGGATAAATAAATATGCGCTCTTCGCTTTCCTGTGCCTAGGAATTTGCAAGTAAGGTTTGAGTAGAAATGCCCTATGACTTTAAAGGAGGGGGGGGGGGGGGGGGGGGTACTAGCAAACCGACATCTAACCCTGAAGGATTTGGTAAATGTATTGCCCATTAACCTAGATGTATAATTTTGTTTTCGGCTAAACTAGCTCATTTGATTCAAAATGAATAAGTTTGGATGATTGCGCACCGCAAAAAGATGTGTGAATCAGATCAACTCATTTGTATAAATAAGCATATCTAGCATTTAAGATATGGATTATCCATAAGATAATATATATTTTGATTAAGTGTCACAATGTTTTTTTTTTTTAAAAGAAATGAATTTTCTCATAAAACCGAGGTCGGTTTAAAAGCCAATCTTTTTTTTATGGAAATACTAACTATTTCTAGTGTAATTACCTCCCTTTATTCACTAAATTTCAAAAATTATGCGTAAACACGCTAAAGATGTATTTTTTGAACGATTATTTCAAACATTCTTACTAGTTTCAACAATTAGGGGGCGATTTTAAACGCCTAGGCTGAAATAAGAAAAATATAATAGACAGAATCGCTTTGACAATTGGCTTGGACGCCATCTTTGACGCCATCTTGTTTCTAGCGAGTTCCCCAATGATGCTAAGGTGGCATCAACCGGATTCATGATGTACAATGTCTCCCCTTTCTAAATATGCAAAAACATTTTCTATAGACGGCATTGCACGGTTAAAGTGAAATTTCGGGTTTTGCTGCCGGACTAAATTGAACCATTCTGGGAAAACTTGCTTGTGACAAGTATATGCTCCCTTTCTCACAAATACTTCTACCATAATTACATGAAAATTTAATTATCATCAAAAGTCTTCTAACGTCTTTCAATTTTGAGCTATCTCAAATGTTGTTTGTAGATAAATTAGATCTTGTCTAAGGTTAAAGAATTCGGCCCGTTTATCATAACAGCAGTAAAATATTCCATGATCTTCCACAAGAAAGACTGTGTGAGACTGAAATTAATTACAAAGTGAATGACTGCTAAACATGGTGTCACCAACCATTTTTTTTAACTCCTACTTATTCAAGCCATAGTTATGAGATTTGGGTGCCCATCAACAAGAAATATGTAGATGAAAAAGATTGGTAGCGGGTCAAACTTAGGAACAAAAAGAAATACCCTTTATATGCTGGCCTTTAACCCAACCTATAGTAAAAACAGTCATGGCAAACAAATTCCATATCTTGTATCCCATTTTTGTCTAACAAGAGGATATGGGGACCTGATTAAACAGAAAATTTAAAGAAAATCTAAATGACACAAGAAAAAAATTAGAGGGGGTTGATAATATAAACACATAGACAAAAACTTCATCTATTATCGACCCTCTCCTAATTCTGTAATTCATAAAATTGTGCTTTAAACACTTTTTTCATGTGTTGACAAACTTCTGTAACTCACAATTTTCATGTAATAATTACAATTAGAAACAGATGAAATATTAAAAAATTGTTTCAGGAAAAAGCACCTACCTTAACTGTACGAATAAATTTGTCGGCAAAAGTATGTTTGATCATTTTACACGTTGAAAACACTTTAAACGAAAGGAGTAATGACGAAACTGTGATTTGTTTCATCAAAATTATGACGTCATTCAACAGAAAGGTTTGAAGACTGAATATAAGTGGAAAAAAACCCAGGGGGTCGATAATTACAGGGGGTCGGTAATACATTCATCTGCTCTAACTCCTCCACCATCAGACTTTCTTCATGGACACGTCAACGCGAAAATGAAATTATATCCATTATAACACGAGCGTAATTCTGAAATAAGTTGTATTACTTTTTTTCTTGGATTAAAATAGTTTAATAACATTTTATCTGGAAGCAAAACTTAATGAAGAAGTAACGTCATTGATGTAAGGAGAGTTTCACTGAAAGCGAAACGCGTAATTTAGGATGTGGGTAATATGACGTCAAAATCATTTGTTTTCCCGCTAAAAATTACGTTGAATTTGATTGATTGATTAATTGAATGAATTGAGTTTTACGCCGCTTTCAACATTTTTTCAGTTACAGCACTGGAGCACCTAACAATGGTTTCCTAGTATTTCTCTCACCAGTACAACCATCACATCCTTTCCTATCCCCCAGCTCGCATAGGTCTACGATTATCAACCCATTGGTGAGAGACGCTTGCAGTAAAACTCATGGACTATGAATTTTATTGCGAATGAGGTTCCATGCAATTTCTCCTAATTCCATATATGCGTTTTATGCGATCGTGTTATAAAATATAATTATCAATAATTCTAGCATAATCCTTGTGTGGGTTGCAAAGATTTTAGGTAGATCTGGTACACAGCTTATTTATAAATTTTGAAATCGAATTGCTACGTCATTGTCTTGCGATAGCAAATCCAAAGTTATTGTAAGGGACATTGAGAAATAGAAAAAAAAAATGAATGATATTGGAATTATTTTGGAATGAGTGTGTGAAGCGAGGTTTGAGTTAAAATAAAGGGAGCTAATCGAATATCGCTAATTTGTTCAAGATAAAAACATTTAATGAGCCATATTTGTCACCTCCCTTTAAAACATTTATGTTCTTTTCTGTTTCTGTGTCTTCACGGACAAATCACATTCATGGCCAATCTCGAGATCAACCTCGGATGCATTCGGAACCTCGGATGTACATAGACGGACTTTTTTAAAAAAATTACGGGAAAACCTTGGAAAAACTCGATGTCGTCAGTTAAAATTGCGTTAGCCTCGAAACTGTGAGTGAAAACATTCGACGTCGCCAACGCTACTCGTTTAAGTCACTGACGTGAAACCATCGTATCCTACTATAAATATCTTTAGATTCTTGAATAACGGCTGAAAAATCTTAAATTTTGAGAATGATTCATTATTCTCAAAAAATAATAATTTTCAGCCGTTATTTACCGTTATTGACTGTAAAAGATATAAATCTATAGGTAAACCATGCTATATGAATGTTTATAAATAAACTTTCGACAAGTTTAATTTAGATAAATTGGGACCAACGAATTTTTTGCTGTCACGGTTTTTAAACTATACTGAAGGATCACAGAAACACAAAGCTACCGATATTCTAAACATCCTTTGAATTATATCTTTAAACTTCATGTGTCATACCGTAAAAGAAACATGCTTTCGAAACCGACTTCATCATGAAGAAACTAAAATTGAAACGTCAAAAAGCATTGAATATCTATTGGGATAAAAAAAGTGTTTTTCTTGATGAGTGTCTTTACTCGATCAGTATATACGTGATTACATTTGTAACTAAGTACCGTTATCTCACGCTTGATAAATTTCAGTTAAGTCCACCCCTTCTTCTGGCTATTCTACAATTTCCCGCGTTTTCGTATACCGCGGTTGAACTATACAGTGCTAGTTTTTAAATCGTACTGCGAAGCAGAAGATTTATATCTACCGTTTTTCAGAAATCCAGTCTGTTTGACCCAGTACATTTTTACCATTATCTTCTGAGCAATGTGTTCAAACCAAATTATGTGTTTTCAAACACCGAAGAAACGGCCTTTTCAGTCACAATCTACAAGCTTTGTTTTATACCTTATTTACTTTTCGACAAATAGAGAAGAGGCTAATACAAAATTTGATGTAATTTTCGCTTTTAGTAATTACCAGTTAGTATTTTCAGTGTTTATAACAAGATTTTCGGTTGAGTAAAGGAGTTGAAACGTACAATAGGTTAACTGTATAATTAATTTGTAGCACTTACAATATTACTGCTCTGAACTTTCTCGAACGGTCATTTACCAGTTGTAGGGCTGACAACCAATCAAATTCTGTTATGATTATCACTCGGTCAAAACCCACGCGTAAATTCAGACCACGTGTAAATTCAGATGGACATCGTCTGCTCGAAATGTGTCAATTCACTTGTTTGTCATTAGTCAATAGTCGTCTGCACTCAAACAGGGAGTGTGGGAAGTTTACTTTTTTTTCGCATGTGTTAACAAATAGAAATAATTTTGTAATTTTGAAATATTTAATTTCAATGAGCACTCTGATCACGCTCCAATCCTATTTTCATTAAATTCAAATTTGAGTATGAAGAAAAATTATTCAACAACAAATAAACCGACAAAAACATACGATAAACTGATATAGGGGTAAGTTCATATCGGTCTCGGTTTCGACCCGAGTTAACCGGGTTTCCATCAGAACGGCCTCGGTTTCGACACTAGTGATGTCATTGTAACCTTTCAACCTCGACGCTTCTGATCCTGGGTCAGGCCGGTGTTACTTGGGTTCCAAAATGGCGTCGAGAATAGTGCACAACTATTCGATTACAAAAAAAAAAAAAGATATTCTCTATTACTTTAAATAACAAATACTTTTTTCTTATTTTATATAGTATTTTGCACGAGTTTATCACATTTCTTAATGGGATAACGATATTTCATGGTAAATTAATTATTGTAGTGGTAAATGAGAAGTTTGTTTACTACCACCAGTGGGTAACTCCGTTCACATGAATGTCTTTTCTGCGCATGCATATTACAGTCAATTTTAGATTATTACATCATCTCACGCGTCTCTCGGGCCGCCATTTGAATTTCTCCTAGGATAGCAGCAAGAGCGATCTATTTTTAGAACAACTCATGAATAATCATAGAGTGCTGCTAGATTTAATCGATTGGCCAGAAACCAAAGATATAAATAGCATAGTTGGCGATTTCACGTGTTTCTTGAGGGAAAATGCATTTACAGTATTTGGGAAAACCCAATGCTTGAAATACAAACATGTTGGTAATCAAAATTGTAAATAGTTTAATGAAAAATGTTTGTTGCTAAACAGGCTTTTAAACTCTATAGAGAGAGAGGAATAATATTAACAGACAAGCTTTTAGCTTGGCGCGTGCTCATTATAACAACGTAAGAATCTGCTAAGAAATAATTTAGACTAGCAGAGGGCTATCGAATCAGCAAACTTTCAAAATCGGACCCACGAGGTTGGATGAGCTGGCGATGTCCTCGAAAAGATGGATTGTTAAGACAAAAAACTCACAAATTTAAAGATTTTACCAACTCTTATTGTCCATATTTGAGCCCTTTTGATTGGCGAACTATTGCACTATCCCAGCCTCTCAATGATGTTCGATTTACAGTGCTGACAGCACTTTGATTCTAACACTGTTTCCGCCTAACAAAATGCACGATTTTGTTACATACCCATCCGCCTTACATACATCCGAGGTCTGTTGCAGTTTACGGAGATGGCCGAGTGATGTTCCGAATGGGACAAATCAGACACTTTAAAATCCACACTAGCCAATATTTCGGAGCTTTTTTGATCGATTTCAGTAAGTGTTTTGAATAGATAAATTGAGCGCTGTTAAAGCGATTAAGAATGGTTTTGATCGGAATGACAGACAAATTAACTTTGATGTTGTGGAAATTCTGTACGGTGAAATGTCGCAAAGAGATGCAAGCATATAAAACGGAAACAGGAAAAAATGTGACCAGTCACGCGAAAATGGACCAACCGGGAATTCTGTAGAATGAATTATTGAAAAAAGAGATTTGATCCAGCATAGGTCAACCAGAAGTCGCATTTCAAAATTTCTTTCACTTCTTTCACTGGAAGGTAGATTGATCATTCTAGATTCAGAAAAAAAGCACGATGCAATAAGTTTCGACCCTAGTCACTCCGCGCAGTCAGATGAGGGTCGGCACTTTACGCACTACCCAAATGGTCCCTTTCCGCGTGACGGGTCACATATATGAATATATATATATATATATATATATATATATTTGTACATTTGTTTTCTGCGTTTTTAATGAACTGGTAGTGCGGGGCTTAGCCGTGACGTAATTTGGCGAGTTTACTTTTAAATATTTTGGGTTCATTGAAAAGTTAGTCGGCAATAATTGCGAACGCGTGCAAATAACTGTATCCTCAAACCAAAAGGATTCATATGCTTAGAGGAAGTGAAGACATTTCATCGTTGTGTTACCAAAGCCTCGTAACTCCAGCTTGGACAAGCTGAAGTTACGGGGGTTTGGTAACAAATCTACGCTTACGGTCTCAAGTTAGTTACAAGTAAATGATAATGAATAAAGGCTGATTTACCTTAACCCTAAGTGCAACGACCCGTTACTTAGGCTCCGCCCTGCCAGGAAAAACCGTGGAATATACAATAACTTTGTCAATATATACGACTTACATTATTACATTTTCTAATATCGTGAGATTGACTTTCATCGCGATCAAAAACATTTTTAAACACTTACCCCAATCACTCACAAATGCGGCTGAAATTTTCAGAAAAAAAAACTCTTCGAAATGGTTAAGAACGATCAACAATCTCAACAATCCAAGAGCAAGAAGGATGAAAGCTGTCTGCCTTCTGATTAAGTTTTTGCGCTATTTTCTTATCTTATGTGGATTCTGAAGCTCTTGATTGGTTCGTGATGACACAAAAACTGAAATTTTCAATACGAATAATTTATTAAAGAGAGGTAAAAATATCAAGTTTCTTTCGTTCATTTGGACGAAATTAATAATATTGTATTACCTCCCTTTAATTGCACTCAAAACTCAATCTTCGCACTCATTCAATTCCATTTCAAAATCATTCCAAAATTATTCATCTTGTCTATTTCACGATGTTCCTGACTGATAAAATTTAAATGAACCTGTGCGTGACATTTCCAACAATTTGAAACGTTCGTGAGGTGCACAAATTGAGTAGCGTTGAAAGCCACATGCTGTATTTATAATGTTACCTGGCGGTCTACAGATATTTTGAGATCTTGTCTATCTACTAAACGCATACTGAAGACTCTGGGCAGACTGTGCGGATGCAAAGGCTGGCCAGAATCTTTGTTTTGCGTATATTTGAAATTGTCGGAAATATCACGCACAGGCTCAAGAAAGAGGATATCCGACACTTTAAAGAAAAAGTAAGGGATTTTTACTTATATATTCTACTCTTTTTATACAAGAGTTGTACGCGGACAACCTAGCTCGCCCAAACTGCAACTTCACACAAAGAATGCTTATCAAAGGATCACGTATTAAATATAGGTCAAAGGTTAAAGGATAAAGGATCTTGGCCACAGGTTTAAACCTATCACCCGATGATTGTTAATATGAAAAATGATGTTACTGATTTAAAGCATTCAGAAAATATACATTTTACAACATCGTGAAATTGACGAGGTGCATGATTTTGGAATGGTTTAGGGTTAAATTGAATGAGTGTGAGGAGCGAGATTTGAGTGAATTTAATAGGAGGTAATCCTATATCGCAAATGTTGTTCAGGCTGAACAAAATTAGCGATATTGATTACCTCCCTTAAAAAAAATGCATACGAGTCCTATACATAGCTTCCTATTTCTTCAATGACCTAAGAGGCGCTAACAACTTGAATTATGTCAGCGAATTCGCGATTTTTCTCTATCCAAATTTATTTTGAATGACGTTGTTTTTTCTATTTTTTTGTGAGTTTGAGCGTTTTTGAATGGTTTGAGTGAATGCTTGGAATGAATGATTGGAGCGCTGAGTGAGCGATTTTGAATGGTTTTGATTGAGATGAATGTCAATTTTACGATGTTGTAACTTGTATCAGCAAGGTTAAAGTTTTTGTTTCAAGTTTGAATAAGTGGTTTAAGTCAAGGACTTAAAGTCAAGGAAGATGAACACATATTAAAACCTACTTTTAATTACATCGTAAATGCAAATTGGTAAATGATTTTGGAACGAATTTGGAATGTAATTGAATGAGTTAGAGGATTGAATTTTGAATGGAAATTAAGGGAGGTAATATAATATACCTTATTTCGTCCAATTGAACTAAATAAGCAATATCTATTACCCCAACCCCCTCTAATAAGCTACGGGTCTTCACGGACCAATCAGGCATTTATTTACCGTTTCAACTATTTCTTTTTTTACTCGAGGATAACACGATAAAGGGTCGAATGATTTATTTCCATCTTGGTCCTAACTCATTCCAGATCTTATCCTGCACATAGAGAGAGAGGCAATTGTTTCTAGCCACTGCTACCCACTTTGACAGCTGGGTAGACTGGGGCATTGTCTGTAAAGTGTTCTGCCCAAATACACTACCCGCCTGCTACATCGTAGCTACAGCTTGAATAAGCTATAGTTACGATGCTTTGATCATTCATCAACGATATTTTTTTAAACAAAATATGATTTATTTGTATTATTCACTTTCGTAATGTGTGTATTGGTAGTTACGCATTTGATATCTCTAACGAGACTTTCGTCCCGGACGAGCTTAAAATCAATATACCGAATCGAAAAAACTATAACATACATGCAATCTTAGCATGCATGGATTGTCATTAAAATTGGTAAAGAAGTCATACATGCATTGGTACGTGAGTACTATATTTTTAGTAATTTTGATTTAAACATTTACAAGCTCTATTTTAAGGATGTCGACGGCATTCATCCTTTCCGACTATTTGTCTCCCCCAAATGATTTGATAATCGTACACATACAGTTAAGAACATCGTGAAATTGACAAGATGAATGATTATGGAATGATCTGGAATGTAATTGAATGAGGTTGTTGAACGAGTTTTTGTGTAAATTTAATGGATGATAATCCAATATCGCAAATTTTGTTCAGGATGAACAAAATTAGCGATACCAATAACCTCCCTTCAAAGAATTTGCATATATGTTCTATAAATAACGGCCTATTTCTTCAAGATCTCATCGGACGCTTACAATTTCAATTTATTCAGTGAAATCCCGATTAATTTTCCCAGCTATTTTTATTTAAACGAAGTTGTTGTTGTATGATTTTCAGTGAGTTTTTAGCGTTTTTGAATGGTTTGAATGAGTGTTTGGAATGAGTGGAGCGCTGAGTGAGCGATTTAGAATGGTTTTTATTGAGATGAATGTCAATTTCTCGATGGAACTAGCTGTATGTGGGATAGCAGCTGCTGCATCTCCAAGTGCTCCAGTCGCGATCTTACTGAAACAGTGTTACAAGCAGCGTTCAACCCCAAATAAACAAACAAACAATCGAACGAACGAACGAACAAACAAACAAACAAACAAACAAACCTTACAGGCTTGAGGATACAAAACGTTTCCAATCGTTTAGAAATAGGATCCCGTTTTGTATTACATGTGCCCCCGTCATAGCTCAGTTGGTAGCGCGTCGAACTGTCAATCTAGAGGTCCGTGGTTCGTTCCCCGACGGCGGCATCCATTCTTTCCGACTATTTGTCTTCCACCAATTGGTTGATAATCGTAGACCTTTGTTGAATAATAGCTGAAGGCTAGGCAAAGATGCAATGGTGGTACTGGCGTGAGAAATACCAGGAATCCATTGTTAGGTGCTCCAGCCGCCGCGATATGCCTATAAAATTGTTGAAATCGGGGTTAAACCACAAACAAACAAACAAATAAAACTTAAGAATACAAAACGTTTCCAATCGTTAAGAAATAGTATCCCGTTTTGTGCAAATGTTTTAAGCGTTTTACCATGTTGAACCTAGCCCCGTGTTCAGGATGCAACATGAATAATATCAATGTTTGGATGATCGTGCAAATTGGATTAGCATTTTTAAAATGATTCGCAAACGTTTTCAATCTAACCTTGGAACTCGTGTGTCCGGTCCCTATGGTGGCCCATTTCTGCCAAAACATAGAAAAAGCAGTATCATGCTAATTAGCGGACCGATTGGTTCGCTCCAATGCAGAACATCGCTCGGTTATTTCCGTTATCTAAAAAGTACCTCGGGTAAAAGTTTAATAGTTTTCGGTAATTTTAGGTAATTCAGCTTCTGGTGATATTCGGCCCCTTTGCTTGAGAAATTTAAAGAACTGAAAGTACTGAAGGTCGACGTTTCTGATGGTATTGTGGTAAAAGAAATTACCCTCTTTTTTGTTAAGCCTATGTTTACGGATGGCAAGACGATGGATGGAATACCTGAGTTTTTTGGGGCTTCTTAAGAAATATGTGTGACCCGTCACGCAAAGAGGTACCAAAGAATTTGAAGTATAGATTGGTGGCAGGACCGGTCAACAAGTGGTTGCATTTGCAATAATCCTATCGCATTACCATGACCGTTCCTTTTTGATTGGTGGGTCGGATATTTAATAAGGGGCCTCGACCCTCTTTTTCTCACGTGAACTGTTTACTTAATATATAATCTAAAAAAAAAAGAGAGAAAAAAATCTGAATGAGAAAACGAATCTTCCCCCCCCCCCCAAAAAAAAAAAAATCGAAAATCTTTCCTTATTGTGTTAATTGACGGGTTTTTTCATCTTCTCTAAGAAACACACCTCTGGTTATAAATTTAAAGACGATGTAAGAACCAAGGGTATAAAGTACCATGCAAACGTGTCGTATGCTTCTCACTCAACTCAAAGATTCCATTATTTAATTAGATTGCAGGAATGTTTATATACTACCCGTTGCCTCTCAGACAGTTGGCTACAAGTTCAGCCACTAAGGTTTTTGTGGACGCTTTAACGTCTACCAGCGTTAGTGCGTGAGAAAAATCCGGTCAGATGTTAATAGCTTTTCAAAAAAGTAGTTCTAACTTGGAGTCAATTTTCTTTTCTTCAAGACTTGTTTTCGCCAAACAACTATGCATTTTGAAAATGGCACTGTACAAGAGTTCTATACAATTTGTAGATTATTCAAAGACTCCATTTAAATACGAACTCATCTGCTAATCTTAACCATGTGTTTTAAACTTTTGCGCAAGAATGTTATTAAACGACAAGGCGGTGATTCGCCTATTGTGGTTTTCTGTGGTGTAAGGGGTCATATCAAAGCACTGAAAGTTAAGGTGGACGTTTCTTGTGGCATTGTGGAGACGAAAAAGGAAAATAGCCATGCACTACAACCGGACCTTTATATCTTTTAAAATTTTATCACAAGAATTATCATACGGCCCCACCAAAAACACTGTAAATAATTTTCAGATAAAAAAAGAGCTGTGATAAACTGACATATACCCCCCCCCCCCCGTCCAAGTGCTTATCATAGACGGAACTTTTCCTGTTAAGGGGTATATGTATGTATGAAGGAGCAACAATAGCATCTTATTGTAATCAAATAAACTAAATCGTAAAACAAGAAGAAAATGCCCGAGAAACCTATTCGGTACGCAACGTGTAGGCCGTCTGTCTAATACACCATATCAAGTTTCAAGACGCTGTGATCCGTAGTTGCTGACAAAAAATTAGTATTGTTCCATGTTAAGTCCAAAAATAAACCAAGGTTATCGTAAAATTTTATAATTTAAAGTCCAAAAATTAAAAATGTAAAACAGGGAGTAGATAGTCAATTTGAATTTGGTACAGTTAGTAACATCGTGAAATTGACAAGTTGAATGCTTTTGGAACGGTTTTGGAATGAAATTGAATGAGAGTGTGGGGCGAGTTTTGAGTGAAAAGTCACATTGAACAAAAGTAGCCATATTTATTACCCCCCTTTAATAAAATATACATACAGGTTGTATAAATAGCTTTATGTATCTTTACTTATACACCATAGGTTTACAAAATTGAACGATGTCAGTGAAATCGAGGTATTTATCTACCGATTTTCATTTTGAATGTAGCTGTTGATCTTTTATTTTTTTAGCGTTTTTGAATAGTTTGAATGAGTGTTTGGAATGAATAATTGGAGCGCTGAGCAAATGGATGTGAATGGTTTTGATCGTAACGATTGTCAATTTCATGATGTAATTAACTGTAAGCGACGTATTGGACCTCTATCTGATACGCCATACACCGTTTCAAGTTGATGTGATTCACATATGCTGAGAAAAGAATGACCGAAGTTTTTGTTACAGACGGACGGATTCCATTTTCCTATCTTCTAAAATGTTTGGGGTATACGGTTAATGACATCGTGAAATTGACATTCGTCTCACTCAAACCATTCAAAACGCTCAAAATGACTTAAAAAGATCAAATAAACAAGTACATTAAAAATGAATATAGTTAGAAAATGATCGAAATTTCACTGACATAATTGAAATTGATAGCGCCTGATTGGTTCTGGAAGAAATAGAAATCTTTTTATAGAACTTATATGCATGTGTTATTAAAGGGGGAGTAATAAAAATCTCCAATTTTGTTCATCTTGAACAAAATCAGCGATATTTTGATTACCCTCCTTTAATTTCACTCAAAACTTACTTATGACACTAATTCAATTTCATTCCAAACTCGTTCACTTTGTCAATTTCACGATGTTGTTAACTGTAATTAGGCCTATGTTTTTTGGATCCTAACATCTAGACAAAGATCGAACAGAACATCTTAAAAAATCTTTGCCTCCCAATCAGTAAGGCCTGATATCTTTCTTTTCTGCTTTAAGATTGATTTTGTGCGTTTCGCTGAAAAGGATTGAAAGTGTAATCCTGAGGCCAAAATTAACCCGATATTTTTTTCGCAATGTTTAACAAATAGAAGAAAAACTTGAAAAATGTCTAATTCCCCACTCAGCTATACCCAATATTATACATCTACTTTTTTTATATTAGGTACTTACTGAAATGGGTATTTATTCAAACGTTAAATTCATATAAAGATTTTATCTCAACTAAAACACAATAAATGGTAAAATTGAGAATTTACTGATATCATTTTTTTATTAATGCACAGTATTGCAGCATAAAAACATCTTAATAAACAAGACTCAATATCGAGGGTTCAGCACACATTATTGTAAGTGCCTATATATTTATGGACACTTACAATACTAATGCACTGATCCCTCCATATATACATTTATCCTTTTTACTCGAGTAAAGATTTATTGAAGCTCCTGTTCTTCAAATCATATCGTATCCAACTATAGAACAATATTTTGCTTATCAGCTTTTAAGGATCACTTAATAACATCGTGAAATTGCCACTTATTTCGATCGTAACAATTCCAAATCACTCGCTCGGCGCTCCATCAATTCATTCCAAATACTCACTCCCACCATTCAAATAACGCTCCAAAATCGTTCTTAAACCTTTCGGAATCGTTCGAAAACGGTCATTTTTTTTATTCAAATCTAAGAAATCATTCTACGAATTTATTGACTGGTGTGTGGGGGGAGTAATAAATCTTAGATAATTTAGTCCAATTTGGACGAAATTATCGATATTGTATTACTTCCCTTAAAGTTCATTCAAAACCAGCTCAACACACTCATTCGATCCTTGTTATGTCCAAAACAATTCACTATGTCAAGTTTACGATGTTGTTAACTGTATACATGCACCGAGGATTCTATCTGGAGCCCGTAAATTATGTAAATCAAAAGTCTTTACAAGATGATTGCCCTTAAAGATATAAGGATAGCGAAAGCTGTAGTAGACCAACACCAAAGCAGGTTTCATGATCAGATTTTGTCAAACCGATTATAATGGGTCTTATATAATTATTTATATGACAAACATCATATTATGAATCAGGGGCCTTTGGACCCGATTTCCCATCTCCCCATATCGATATCCCAAATTCAAATGGCGGAAGACTTTGAAAAAAAAAAATAATTTAAGGCTTTGTTCTATGCCAAGTTTATAACATCTAAATTCATGTTTTGGAATAAAAAACGTCAAATCCATAGTAGTTACAAGGCTGAAAAAAGGCCTATATAATCAGCCCTTAAACCCATGCGTTCAGGATGAACAAAATTAGCGATATCTATT